>JAYMFT010224120.1:0-11303 GCA_038088735.1 Panulirus argus | reverse complement strand
TATATATATATATATATATATATATATATATATATATATATATGCTACAAAATACTGTCCTCCCTGTATTGAATCTCAAAGTCCTTACTGGTTGAGTAAGACTGAGTCGTCCTCTTGCTCTCTCTCTGACCTCCATCAAGTGACTGGAATCCTTCCCACTTTTTCCTGACACTGTCCCAAGACCTGGCTGCCTGCCTGGCTCTTTCCCTGTGCACTTCTTCAGCCCACAGCCTCAGATCCATCCTTCCCTCCGTCTTCAGCTGATTTCTGTCTCTCAGAAATGCGAGTTTCCCAAGGCTGCTTCTCTTTTTCACCATCCAGTCTCCAGCTTACTCTCTTACAGCCTCTGTTTCTTCTCTCCTTCTCTCTCTCTCTCTCTCTCTCTCTCTCTCTCTCTCTCTCTCTCTATCTATCTATCTATCTATCTCCCTATCTATCTATCTATCTATCTATCTATCTATCTTTCTATCTCTTCGCGGTGGGTTCCATTTTAAGCCCACTATATCTCCATCATTTTCAAACCTGAAAGCTAATAGCAGATGGACATCCACTGAGTTCCTCCTCTCTGCCACTGAGGTTTTGGCTTCTACCGTGGTGGATACCAAGAGGCATCTTTGATGGAGTGTTTTGCGTAGATGGTGAATGGTCACAACGGGTCGTCCCTCACCACCACTGTGCAAAACATCTGCCAACCAACTATGCTCTCCAGGCAAGAAAATAGAAACCTACAGTGTAGGTAGCGAAATATGAACCTACGGGATATCCTGGGGAACGTAGACCCATCCTACGAAGCACAGACCATACTGGGAAATGCAGACCGTCTTAGAAAAAAACTTAGACCATCCAGCGAAATGTCAACCATCCTGGGAAATGTACACCATCCTGGGAAAAAGCTTAGCAATATCCTGGGAAAAGGTATACCATCCTGGGTAAACCAGACCATCCTGGGGAAATGTAGACCACGAACGTAAACCTACAGTACATGGTAACCACAGGCGGCAGAAGTCCCTACCTAACTGTACCCAGACATAAATGAAATGTGGAGAAAATAGAATATTCTGAGTAGGTGCGCTGGAACCTAAACCAGAAGCCGAGCTAATGGCGCGGCCCGAGCAATATTTACAGTATCAATATTTCTCGTCAACCAGTATTTTCAAATTATCGCTTAGTCGCCCGGAAAATTGACTGAGTTGATAACTGTGCGGCATTAACATTTTTCTTTTTTTGTGTGTGTCTCACGTCGCAGTATATATATATATATATATATATATATATATATATATATATATATATATATATATATATATATATAAAGCTTTTGCTCACATCCGTTCTCTAGCTGTCATGTACAATGCGCCGAAATCACAACTCCCTATCCACATCCAGACCCCACAGACCTTTCCATGGTTTACCCCGGTTACCTCATATATCCTGGTTCAGTCCAATCTACTTTATCCGTGCATGCCTTTCACCCTCCTGCGTGTTCAGGCCCCGATCGTTCAAAGTCCTTTTCACTTCATCCTTCCATTTTCAATTTGGTCTCCCGCTTCTCCTTGTTCGCTCCATTTCTGACACATAAATCCTCTTCGTCAACCTTCCCTCACTCAAGGCAGCGTTACAATCAAGAGCAAGCAAATGATGGACTCCTGTTGCAGTGTATTTCAGTACGATACTGCATTCCTTTCTCGAGCACCGTAGATGATATAAAACCTTGCTGAAGGTGGCTTTTCAACCACGTATTATCTCCATGCATGATTTATCTCCTCTATCCTGCAAAGCCGGATTTGCAACAACAAAAATGTTTGATAGGAGTGGAAAACTAACTGTAATCATTTCTTAGAATAAGAAACGAAAAATTATAATCTTGAGTCTTCCATATGAGGAAGACAGAGATGTGATGAACTAATTCCCTTCACCTCCACCAGACTTGTGAGCCAAACGAAAGACTGTGAACAAAACTTCCTTCCTTAAGACTCCGAATGAAGTTTCTGTGTGTGTGTGTGGGGGGGGGGGGCTGCATGGAACGTGCCACACCTACCGAACGTGGAGCATGGAACGTGCCACACTCACTGAACGTGGAACCATGGAACGTGCCACACCTGCTGTACGAAGAACATGGAATGAGCCACCCCAGCTGAAACTGGAAGGTGGAACGAGCCACACCTACTGAACGTGGAACATGGGACGAGCCACCACACCAGCTGAAATTGGAACACCAAACAAATCCAATAATCCTCCACCCCCAGATTCGACGAAGCCCACACACACACACACACAAACACACACACCAAGAACGTCACACCCAACATTACGATTGGCACCGGTAAAAACCCTCAGCACCACAATGAGAGCCCACCAATCTGCATATCACGAACCTCTAAATCATTTCCTCTGACAAATAAATAATGTCGACATTCGCATGCAATCCTACCACTAAAGTCCTCACTGGGTAAAAACTGCCATGGATCCTAATTTACCGCCAGTTATACCACGCCACAGTGACAGGCGCAAAAAGAAAAAAAAAAGTTAATGAGACTTGCTGGATACGAATCAATTTTGCTGGGGTGTGAGGAACACACATATACACGTGTGTGTGTCTGTGTGTGTGTGTGTGTGTGTGGCTGTGTCTGTGTGTGTGTGTGTGGCTGGGATTGCACGGCTGTTGGTAACACGGTGAGAAGCACAGGTGTGTGTGTGTGTGTTTGGACCAAAGCCGTGAGGGCTTTACTGGTGGCAGCACTGCACATAGATAAACATTTGCCTCTCTAGGAATGTAAATATTATGTGTGTGTGTGTGTGCATATATATATATATATATATATATATATATATATATATATATATATATATATATATATGCCAATGCACATATATATTTTCTTCTGAATATTTAGACTTATCCTTGTTACATGTGCTAAGTAACCTAGACAATAAGTTCACCTAACAATCATTTGGAATATCTCGGACACTATGAAATTTCTCTCCCCATTATCTCTGAACACCACTGTGGATTAACTCCTAACCTGGGTTACACAGTGGTTCAGGACACGTTCGCAGGCTCCTTTGAGTTCATAAAGTGCCCTCTTTGAAATCTGAATCGGGAGAAAAATGCGTCAAAATCTGGGGTTGGGGGGGGGGACTCGTTTCAAAGGATTTCTTCTTCTTTGAAGTTTAATTAATTTTACGTTCCCTTATTGAGGAGCGATGGACATTGCATTCATTACATCTTTGGACGTTAAGACAGAAAAAAAAAAAAGAGACTCTCTGGTCTAAGAATATTTTCACTCGAATAACTTCCCATTTTTCCTTATTTCTCTCATTCCGTTTTCTTTCGCTTCGAAGAGCAAGAGAGAGAAATGAAGGTGCGTCTGGAGCCTTCCCCCCCTCCGACGATGTTGTTATTACTGTTCTTGTCCAGGATGTGGACGAGGCAAAGAGAACCATCGTCTGAAGGATGATGGTCATTGCC
Source organism: Panulirus argus (assembly GCA_038088735.1). Classification (NCBI taxonomy): domain Eukaryota; kingdom Metazoa; phylum Arthropoda; class Malacostraca; order Decapoda; family Palinuridae; genus Panulirus; species Panulirus argus. The sequence continues at coordinate 7,834 of JAYMFT010224120.1, read as the reverse complement.
TTCAATGCGCCGCCGCCGCCGCCCCGATGTGCTCTCTCGCTGCTGCTGGTGCAGGAGGAGGAGGAAAAGGAGGAGGAGGAGGAGGAGGTGGCGGTGTCCAACGACGATCGCATCTCCCGTTATCGCCGCTGGATCTTCAATAGTTGCTAAAGTGGCAACGATCAAGGGCTGCGGTTACTCTTCATTACCGTTAGCGCGGACAGAACGAGTTCCTTCTCTCATCAGCGAGTGCTACAAGGGACCATTACGAGGTAGTGGTACAAGGAGTCGAGCCAGGTTCCATCTTTATTTAATGTTCATGGTCTGGCTTCCGCGGGAGCGTTCACAATAATTGCACCATGAACCTCCGTCGGCCCCGATCTCAGCTCGCTGGAGCACAAGTTCTCCGTGAACTTAATTTGTTCCTAGAATTGCCAAGAGAGTCTGACATCTAGAATTGCTCATCTAGAATCCCCCGTGGCTAAGACCAATTACACTATCTATCCTGACAAAATTAGATTTTCCAAGAAGCTCTTAGAATTGGACGATTTAGTATTTCTCAAGAAGTTATCATTTTCTTTTTCTTTTTGTCCTCCATCGCCAATATTTTCAAATTGTCTTTAGCAACCATCAGTATATACTGAGGGATTTGCAAGTTAATTGTTCATCCTTTTTTTTCTATAATTGTATAGATAGGCTATAACATCCATTATCTGTTTACCTAAATGCCTGGATGTTAACCGTTTAATGTCCCAAACGTTCATGATAACATAAGATTAGGTTATCAAATATGTGATCTATGAAATTAACAGATAATAAGCGGAAATGCAGCTTCCACCATTATGTAATAAATCCAACAGATAGAAACCGTTAAACCAAATCATATCATGCATTACATTACATATTATCGTACCATTATACCTTATTATACTATAAACCATATCATACTACGCCATATTATACAACCAGCATTCATCTACCTAACATTATCAGTTATACATTTCGACAGCTAACGTCATCCACAATACAACATCACTAACACCTGACACACATATATTCATACGGGGAAATAAAGTCATATGTTTTAACTCTCGTCAATCAGGTAATATGCTGGTAGGAGACTTCTCCTCTCGGTAAAGGCTTGGCTAGACGTACACATTACGTGATGGGAACACTGACTGAGGCAAACTACACGATGAACCACACCCGACAACTCAAGATCACCATCAGTCAGACCATCACCAGAATATCACTGCCACCAGGAACACTGCAACACCATCAGTGAATCACTTCTACTGAAGTTTCCATCAGATATCACCAACAGAAAGCACAAAGATGACCTTTAATGGTATTCAAACACTATCTTTATCAATGGAGATCACCTTTTACACCACTGCACAGCCATTTCCGCCGTTCTGGCACCACACTCTGGCCTCTCACCAGACACCAGCGTCAATAAAACCACCGACACACTAGTCTTCCTGGTAGACACAGGGCGAAATTTTCGTACCACAATCGGTCACCAGGTCTACGAGGGTCACAAACCACACCACACACACCACACATCGCCAGGGTCCTCACGCCTCCTCCTCGTACTTCCCTCCCTCCCTCCTCCTCCTCTCCCCAGCTCTCTCTCTCTCTCTCTCTCTCTCTCTCTCTCTCTCTCTCCCAACTCACACTCATTCTGGGCCCCCGTAATCTAGCCGGGCCGGGCCGGCACCAGCGCGCGAGAGACTCCCAGTAATTTAACAAGTTAAGACAGCTTAACGTCTCGCATTTAACGAGATGGACCGCTCAGGCGTCCACCACATTCTTGGGAGTCCTTTTAACGACGAAGAAAAGAGGAAATGTAGAGTAAAAAAGTGATAAAGATGGTGCATGAAAAGGGTTGACGGTGGCAGGAGTAACATGGTGATAAATCATAGAAAACGAGAAACCTCCCTCATCCGGCACTTTTACTGACCTAAGGTTTATGAAGAGGTAGAAAACGGAATGCAGGACTGGAATGATAAGATCAAAAAGAAAATCGTTATCTAATAAAATATTAACGCTATTGTCTAACGAAAATATCTATGAATAACGTCTCTGTTAGGGTATTATGAAGATATATTAGTTATTCGATACTGGGAACATAAGATAAACCAGTAAGTTCACTTATGTACTATGAAATATTTCTTAAATACTTGACTTCGCCCATGATGGAAGAGAGAAGAGTGACGGGCTATCTGATCACAACCTTTAAGTTCATAAGCTAACTTGGTAGAGTAGATAGCAAAATGTTCTTCGAAAGATAGAGGGATAGAACAAACTGGGGCCATAACAGGAAATCAAATAAGAAATCTGCTAGCATGTAAGATAAATGGATGGATGGAATTAACCGAATTATGAGATAGAGAAAATGGAGAACAAGACAAAAATATGATATGTAAGATAGGAGAGAAAGTTCTAGAGATGTGACCTCACACACACACACACACACACTCACATTCACACACACACACACACACACACACACACACACACACACACTGTATACCTACATAATTCGTGGCGTAAACTTCTCACTCGCTGGAAATATACGGAAAATCTTTCCTTTTTTCTTCAGCTCCCCAGCGACGGGGCTGCTCCACTGGTCACGCCTCACGCAGAGCGCTGAGGGTGAACAAAAAGACCCAGGGGGTCGTGCTGGTCTCGCCAGAGGGAGGGGGAGGGGGAGGTCGTGGGGTTTAAACTTCCTCCAGCCGGAGGGGAAGGGAAGGTGGAATGTTTTCCGGCGAGGTGAGAGAGAGAGAGAGAGAGAGAGAGAGAGAGAGAGAGAGTACCTACCTACCTACGAGTATCTTACGACGAGATCTCTAGCTGAAAGGGTAGGGCTGGTGAGAAATCATTCACCACATGTCTCGCTTGATATCAAAAAACTATGAAAGAGAGAGAGAGAGAGAGAGAGAGAGAGAGAGAGAGAGAGAGAGAGAGACAGAGACAGACAGACAGACAGAAAGACAGATAGACGGACAGACAGATAGACAGACAGACAGACAGACAGGCAGACAGACAAAGGGGGAGGGAGAGAGAGAGAGAGACAGACAGACAGACAAACAGACAACCAGACATACAGACAGACAGAGACAGAGACAGACAGACAGAGAGACGTGTACAGTGGTTACATTCACAGTTCTCTTTATTTCACTAATCACTAAGTAGTTTTCTTAGTCTCTTTGCTTTCTTTCATATCCTATGTGAACTTTTTGGCAGATTTACCTATCTTTTCCTGCTTACGAGTGCGTCATCTGTTGACCTCTTCTGTTCATTTTTTTTTTTTTTTTTGCAAATATTTCATATCTAAGCTTTGCTTTTTAAGTTGTTTGATGGAGACACGTGACTGTGAGGACAAGCATTGGGGCAGATGCCACTGTTCGCAATGAAGAATTGAGTTTAATGCTCCCCTACACATGGAAGGTGACAGGATCACTGTTTCTTAGAGAAATAAAGTGTAGATATTCTATTTATATGAAGTGATAATGTGTCTTAGGGAGGGCAATAGAGCCACGAGACCTGCAAGGAATGAGACGTAAGGTACAAGGTTTTCCAAAACATGTATCAGGTCTGAACAGTTTTTAACGGTGATGGTAATGAATATCTGTCTGACAGGTGTGACAATTTGGATTGCAAGTCATCAAAGAGCTCGTAAAAAAGTGCAGTGACAAAAATATATAAGAAATATAGTTACAAAACGAGGAAGAAATAGGAGAAAGGGGTACTTGAAGGAGGAACCTCTTATCTCCGGTAACAAGTAGAGATTTAGTGTGGATTTTGTCTGAGAGGCTTCAGGAAAGACTGGGACGAACATCCCCCAGAATGCGGGAACAGTATTCCCTCTGGGAGGAGACTTAGTTTAGCTAAGGGCTGAGAGGTTGGGGAGCAGACAGGTAGAAATGAATACCCAAAAGGGAGCCAAGTTGTTTTCTTTCTCTCTCTCGAGCATTTGAGGAAACCTTAAAAGATGTGTTGATTTGCAGACGAAATCTGTAAGGTATGATTTGCCCAGGAATTCTTGTGTGTGACGCTAATGTAATCAAATGTTGATAGAAACAAGTGTTGGTATTTGATGATATTACTTACGTGAAGCTTTGACGTACTTAAGTATTTCTTTTTTCTTTATCATTAAACTTCATCTCTGGGGACAGGCTGTACAAAAGGCTTCAAACGGGAGGGAACCTGGGCTGGAAATTCTCTCTTCCAGAACTAGTACTTTCTATAAGTAGAAACAGAAGGGGGCCCAGATGAGGAATTTTCCTTAGTGTTCCTAGCGCTACCTCCTCATGGATGAAAAGGCGAGCAAGTATATATATATATATATATATATATATATATATATATATATATATATTATATATATATATATCCACTGTCAATGGCTGTGTGATAAAGATGAGAGGGTAAGTTTAATCTAAGCTTTCTACTGGAGGACAGTGTAATGTCCCAGGATTAGAAAAACAAGAGAGCCTGTTATAAAGGCTCATGTTACGTACATACGAGCTTGTGTGGTGCTCGGTTCCTTGCAGGTCTTCGTCGTGTAAGAGACAGGGGGGCGGACGCAAAAGTGGTACCTTGGGGCATTTCGTCGATACTCGGGAGATAATGAGAGTGTAGTATGCTTCTCATTACACAGGTGAATATATGAACATGTGGAAATTTAGGATATGAGAGAAAATAGAAAAGTTACATTAAAGAGAGTGAGCGAGAGGAGCCAGATGTTTGTCCTTGTCACTGGATATTCAGGTATTAGAGGCTATAGTAAAGAATTCACCTCTGTTTGTGAAGGCAAAGTCAAGAGCGTCAGCGAGAATAAAGCATTTGGAGGCCTCTACTGTAGGATTCAAAATACAACTACGGAATTCAAACTGAGAGAAGAATGGTGCTCGCTTATGATGAATCTCACGGAATTGAATACGAACGAACTGAAGAAGATGGTCTGATTATCCTGAGGGAGAAATATGATTATCAACCTTTCAAGAACTTATTTTGAAGGTTTTAACAGGCGCGACGGATGCGATTCTAGTTCTTATATGAGGAAAAAGATGGGATCTGCATGAGCTTTTATTGTCTTTGATCGCCTTTATTTGCAATGAAGATATTTGATCCTAATTTCTTATTATCTCAGACGCCAAATGTTCTAGATTAGAAATTGTGGTAACCAATAGTGAAGGGTGACTATATATATATATATATATATATATATATATATATATATATATATATATATATATATATATATATGTTCAGCATCATCATTAATCAAAAGACATTGAGGTGTGAGTGTGTAAAAGAGAGAGAGAGAGAGAGAGAGAGAGAATGATTCCGCTCTTTAATTTACGATGACGAAGACCCAGTAGCCTCACACAACGGTCTGAATGCATTATTCATATATACATAATATTCTTAGAGGCTGCTGTCACAACCTTGTCCTTTCGATACTAATTATGTATATCTTGAACATCTACTTGAAAAGTCTCTTCCGGTGAAATTGTATGTCATCCATAAATGTTCCGGTTTTCAATTGTCCTTTGGAACGAAGCACATGAGGAGAATCGTTTCCGGGTACCCCACAGACAACGTACAGCTTTGGAAATATAATTGGTTCATGTTGAAACGAAGTAAGCTTAAGTCCTGAACCTGTTCTCTGATTGATTTTTTTTTTATATATATATATATATTCTGAGAACCAGAAAAAGGTTCAAAATCGTCTTTGTAGATATGCATAAAAGGAATTACTTATACTACAGTTCGGATGTTTTGCATAATTTCTGAATAGAATTTTCGTTTAGGAAAAATTTTCGGAAAAACTCGTCTACAGGTCGACGGGATATGTTAAAACCTTTACGATATTCAGCAAGCTTGGTTTTGTCAACAGCCGCGTGAGAGATTTTTTTCCATTTGCATATGATTTGATATATACAAAGTAGACCACTGGTGGTCTACGGGATTTAACGAATACGACGCGAAGACAAAATAGTCATTCGTTATATTTCGTCATCAGATATTTCGTTCCGAAAGCTGGACTGTCTGTGAACACTACATACACAAAGTTCTTTGCTAAAATAGGATAGAAAAGATTAATGTCTCTACATAGATTATGACGATTACAGATGCAATGATTAGTGAAACTTGAACCTGACTCTTACCTTTTAATTATCTTAGATACTGCGACATTATTACATCTCTTCATTTCCAAAGAGACAAAGAGAAGTTAGTGTCTTCCTTTTATTCACATTCACTTTCAACGTCCTCCTCCCACATACGTCAACGGAACGGCTCAACATTCCGCCCAACTTTCCCTCTAATTTAGTTACCAACACAGCGTCATCTGCATACAAGATCACTTTCCTTCGAGAAACATTGGAAGTTGCGGATGAGTTTGAATATTCGCGCGTGAAGGCTGATAAGGATTGGGGAAAGCTGAAGTTAAAAGTAGACTCATGCAACGAATAAGAATTAATTGAGTCCTGAAAGCTCTACGTAAATGAGAAAAAACTAAAGAATTTAGCGTAGAGCGTGCGTATATACTTAAGTCAAGAAAGGTAAATAATGATACCAGTAGAGAAAGATAATTTGCCTACCATAACTGGAGAAAGACAGATTGGCGTACCATAGCTAGAATCAGAGGAACATGACAGAATGAAGAAATGAAGGTGTGAAGAGGTGATTACGGAAAGATGCATGGAGGAAAGTCTTATAAAATGGTATGGTCTTGCAAGACATAATGGCAGATGATGGGCGGTGTCAAGAAGATATATTTCATGGTACAGTATAAGGTACAAGAATGAAAGATAGACCGCGGGAAACATTGAAAGATACAGTGAAAAATATGATGAATAGGGTCTGAAATATACCAGACGATGATATGAAAGGAATGATTAGGGAACAGAATCCACAGAAACAGTTTCTCTAAAGCATTAATATGAATAGCGACTTTGGTATCACGTGACAGATCAACTTAGCGTGGTGTAGAATTTAAAAGTAAGAAGGTTTTTCATAAGTACGGAACTCATGTTTCACTAAAACACTTTGGCTATCTTTGGCTGAGTTGTCTTAAGGTTGTTGAGGAGTCTTTATGTACTTGCTCCAGATCATCAAATAAAGATTGGAGTAAGACATATATATGTGTGTGTGTGAGTGTGTGTATACTTAGCTATACAGAAAGAGACAGACAGATTGATAGATATGCAGATGAATAGAAGCATTCATACATACATACATGGATAGGTGGGGAGATAGATAGATAGATAGACACACAGATAGATAGATACATAGCAAGATTTTAAATATATCCCGTAAAGTCTTTCTTTGCGTAAGTCTGAAGTTTCAAATGTAAAACTACTTTCCAACGCTTTCAGTTTTAGACAAAGAAATGTTTGTTATATGATGTTTGTTATTGACATATTGACATACTACGAGAGTCTCTGAGTACCAGAAAAGTTGAGAGTAATAAGGGTGTATCAGTGAACAAGTTCTCTCACTGCATTTGACCTCGCTCATCTATTCATATTAAAGATACATTTTCAGGACGGTATCTATGTATTTTTGTGCCTTATCTGGAAAACTTATATCATCACTATAAAACTCCAAGAGCCCCTTCTGCAGAGGTGTAGCTGCAGCTTCGAGGTTGTGCTGCAGTCAGTAGCAGGGGAAGAAGGGATTCCTTTGGTGTGAGGAGTTCGACGAAATTGTACTGAGGGGATATAACCTCACCGAAGGTAACTTTTCCCTTGCGGCGTATCCACAAGCAGGTGGAGTCCGGTAACGCCAAAGACTTATATATATATATATATATATATATGTATATATATATATATAT
>JAYMFT010224109.1:0-11303 GCA_038088735.1 Panulirus argus | reverse complement strand
GGGAACTTCAAGGCGTTCCTGTCTAAAGGTTATGTCAGTAGCTGTGGAATAAGGAGAGAAGTGACCATACTGCGTGACTCTGGGGCGCTGCAGTCCCTGATGCCGAAGGGTTTGGTCCCTGTGGGAGAATCTGAAGAGCGAGTCTTGTTGGATGGGCTGTGGAATTTCAGGGCAGCTCCACTTGCTCATGTGTGTATGGAAACATATCTAGATCTTCACGGGCCCTGCTCTCGTGGGGATTGTGGATAGGCTACCTGTTTCAGGAGTAGACTTTGTGTTGGGTAATGACCTCGCGGGGTAGAAAATGAATCCATTGCCGATGTTGCCTGTGAGTCTGAAGGAGTCCACGGAGACAAAGCAACGTGAGGAAGAAGTACCAGAAATAGTCCAGAAATCCTTAGAGACCAGGTCCCTGGCAGCTAGCAAAGCGGGCCGTGTGCTCAAGGACGCAGCCGAGCAGACGAGGAGAGCGAGGACATCCTTCGAGGACGAGACTAATGGAGGCGGGACTTGCGATCCCTTCCTTGCTGATTTGGACCCCGTTAAGACGGAGGAATCTACAACACTCCCTGAGAGTGGAAGTTGCAAAGTCGAGTTGTGTGATACCTTCTTTGCTGATCTGGACTCCATTAAGATGGAGGACCCGACGACACTCCCTTAGCATGGACTCAGTGGAGTCGGGCTGTGGGATATCCTTGCGGATCTGGAGTCCGTAGAAACGGGAACACCCGCTGAAGATGAAGCCAGTGGGGTGGAGCTGTGCGACACCTTCTTTGCTGACTGAGGATCCGAACAAGAGTCAGTGTGCGAAACTGACGCCAAACCACGGACAGACACCAAAGGACCACACCAGGGAAATAGACCAAAGCTCTACGCCAGGGACTCAGACCAAAGCTGCACGCCAGAGACATAGACCAAAGGCCCACAACAGGGTCACAGACCGGAGCCACAGATTAGGTCAACAGACTTGGGCCACAGACCAGGGTTACATATGAGAGTCAACGGCATGAGCCACAGACCATACTATGCTGCAGGCAAGAGCCACCTCAACGAATCATACACCCAGGAACGCCAAGTAAGGGAATATGTCTGGCGCTATAGAGAGAGGTTACTGAAATCTATCATAAATACTGTAAGTACAAGTGAGTGTTAAGCTGTAGGTTCTGGCAAGAGAAGTACACTTACCTCAAACAATACAGCACCAAGACACATGTCCAAGCTGAGAGAACAACTGTATAGCAACCTTGCCATCAGGGCAAGTAACAACAACAACAACATGTCAGCCACCCAGCAAGACAACAGCTGCTCTGCCTCCATGTTGATGACGTCACCCGGGATGGTGGCGCCACCAGCCGTATTTAAGCCGGTGGGGCTGAGCCCGCCGCAGTCAACCTCTTGCGGTGCTACCTGCCTTACCTGTACGTTATTCCGCGGCTCTGTCGCCCTCGTGTCTTACGGTAAAAGCCTCCCCTGCCCCACCACAACCTGTGGCACTACCTACCCCAGGGAAGTGGAGCCAAAGAAACACTGACTGCTCTCCTCCGGATTCCCGCGCTGGACTAGACTGACTCACTAGCCAAACCAACAGGAACAGACTGACCAAAGAGCCACACCAAAAGGACCACACGGACATAGGAGCAGACTGAAGCAGAAGCCAAACCAACGGGAACAGACTAAAGTAGGAGCCATAGCAACAGGACCACGCTGACTTTAAAGCCTCACAAACAGGACCAGACTGACGAAGGAGCCGCACCAACAGGACCAGACTGACCCAAAGGCCACATCAACGGGACCAGACTGACGCAAAGAGCTACATCAACAGGACTAGAATGACGCAAGAGCTACATCAACAGGACGAGACTGACACGAGCTACATCAACTGGACCAGACTGACGCAAAGAGCTACATCAACAGGACCAGACTGACGCAAGAGCTGCATCAACAGGACCAGACTGACGCAAGAGCTACATCAACAGGACCAGACTGACACAAGAGCTACATCAACGGGACCAGACTGACGCAAGAGCTACATCAACGGGACCAGACTGACGCAAGAGCTACATCAACGGAACCAGACTGACGCAAGAGCTACATCAACGGGACCAGAATGACCGAAGAGACACACCAACAAGTCACCAGGCTCTGCCTCAGGTCGCCTGGCCCTACCTCAGGTCACCAGACCCTGCCTCAGGTCACCAGGCCCTGCCTCACGTCACCAGTCCCTGTCTCAGGTCGTCTGGCCATGCCTCAGGTCGCCAAGCGCTATATCAGGTCGCATGGCCCTGCCTCAGGTTACCTGGCCCTGCCTCAGGTCGTCTGGCCCTGCATCAGATCGCCTGGCCCTGCCTCAGGTCGTCTGGAGCTGCATCAGATCGCCTGACCCTGTCTCAGGTCACCAGTCCCTGCCTCGGGTCATCTGGTCCTGCCTCAGGTCGCTTGGCCCTGCCTAACTTTGCCTGGCTCTCCCTCAGGTCGCATGGCTCTGCCTCAGGGGTAGCATGGCCCTGCCAAAGGTCGCCTGACCAAGCCTAAGGTCACCATGCCCCATCTAAGGTCGCGTAGCCCTGCCTTAGGATGTCTGGTCCTGCCTCAGGTCGCCTGGCCCTGCCTCAGGTCTCCTGGCCCTGCCTCAGGTCGCCTGCCCCTGCCTCAGGTCACCAGGCCCTGCCTCAGGTTGCATGGCCCTGCCTCAGGTCACCAGGCTCTGCCTCAGGTCGCCTTCCTCTGCCTCAGGTCGCCTGCCCCTGCCTCAGGTCACCAGGTCCTGCCTCAGGTCGCCTAGCCCTTCCTAAGGTCACCATGCCACACCTCAGGTCGCATGGCCCTGCCTTAGGTCGTCTAGCCCTGCCTCAGGTCGTCCAGCCCTGCCTCAGGTCGCCTGGCCCTGCCTCAGATCACCAGGCCCTGCCTCAGGTCGCATGGCCCTGCCTCCGGTCGCCTGGCCCTGCCTCATGTCACCAGGCCCTGCCTCAGGTCGCATAGCCTTGCTACAGGTCACCAGGCCCTGCCTCAGGTCACCTGGCCCTGCCTCAGGTCACCAGGTCCTACCTCAGGTCGCCAGGCCCTGCCTCAGGTCACCAGGCCCTGCCTCAGGTCGCATCGCCCTTCCTCCGGTGGCCTGGCCATGCCTCAGGCTCCCTGGCCCTGCCTCAGGTCACCAGGCCCTGCCTCAGATCACCAGGCCCTGCCTCAGGTCGCCTATCCCTTCCTAAGGTCACCATGCCACACCTCAGGTCGCATGGCCCTGCCTTAGGTCGTCTAGCCCTGTCTCAGGTCACCAGGCCCTGCCTCAGGTCACCAGGCCCTGCCTCAGGTCGCATGGCCCTGCCTCCGGTCGCCTGGCCCTGCCTCAGGTCGCCAGGCCCCGCCTTAGGTCACCAGGCCCTGCCTCAGTTCACCAGGCCCTGCCTCAGGACACGTAGCCCTGCCTCAGGTCGCATGGCCCTTCCTAAGGTCACCATGCCCAAGCTCAGGTCGCGTAGCCCTGCCTCAGGTCTCTAGGCCCTACCTCCGGTCGCCTGACCCTGCCTCAGGTCACCAGGCCCTGCCACAGGTCGCCTGGCCCTGCCTCAGGTCACTAGGCCCTGCCTCCGGTCGCCTGACCCTGCCTCAGGTCTCCAGGCCCTGCCTCAGGTCGCCTGGCCCTGCCTAAGGTCGCCTGGTCCTACCTCAGATCACCAGGCCATGCCTCAGGTCGGCTGAACCTTCCTAAGGTCATCATGCCCCACCTCAGGTCGCCTGGCTCTGCTTCAGGTCACCAGGCCCTGCCTCAAGTCGGTTCACCCTGCCTCAGGTAGCGTAGCCCTGCCTAAGGTCACCTGGCCCTGCCTCAGGTCGCCTGGCCCTGCCTCAGGTCACTAGGCTCTACCTCAGGTAGCCTGGCCCTAACTCAGGTTGTATGGCCTTGCCTCAGGTCACTAGGCCCTGCCTCAGATCACCAGGCTGTGCCTCAGGTCGCCTGGCCCTGCCTCAGGTCACCAGGCCCTGCCTCAGGTCGCCTGGTACTGTCTTAGGTCAATAGGCCCTGCCTCAGGTCGCCTGACCCTGCCTCAGGTCACCTGGCCCTGCCTCAGGTCACCAAGCCCCGCCTCAGGTCGCCTAGCCCTAACTCAGGTCGAATGGCCTTGCTTCAGGTCACCAGGCCCTGCCTCATGTCGCCTGGCCTTGCCTCAAGTCACCAGACCCTGCCTCAGGTCGCATGGCCCTTCCGAAGGTCACCAAGCCCAACCTCAGGTCGCGTAGCCCTGCATTAGGTCGTCTGGCCTTGCCTCAGATCGCCTGGCCCTACCTCAGGTCACCAGGCCTTGCCTCACGTCGCATGGCCCTGCCTCAGGTGACAAGGACCTGTCTCTGGTAACCAGGCCCTGCTTCAGGTCCCCTGGCCCTACCTCATGTCGCTTGGTCCTGTCTCAAGTCACCAGGCCCTGCCTCAGGTCGCCTGGCCCTGCCTCAGGTCACCAGGCCCTGCCTCATGTCGCCTGGCCTTGGCTCAAGTCACCAGGCCCTGCCTCAGGTTGCCTGGCTTTGCTTCATTTACCAGGCTCTGCCTCAGGTCGCGTAGCCCTGCCTTAGGTCGTCTGGCCCTGATTCCGATCGCCTGGCCCTGCCTCAGGTCACCAGGCCCTGCCTCAGGTCACCAGGCCCTTCCTCAGGTCACTAGGCCCTGTCTCGGGTAGCCTGACCCTGCCTCAGGTCACCAGGCCCTGCCACAAGTCGCATGGCCCTGCCTCAGGTGAAAAGGACCTGCCTCAGGTCCCCTGGCCCTGCCTCATGTCGCCTGGCCTTGCCTCAAGTCACCTGGCTCTTCCTCAGGTCGCCTGGCCCTGCCTCAGGTCACCAGGCCCGCCTCAGGTAGCCTGGCCCTGCCTCAGGTCACCAGGCCCTGCCTCAGGTCGCATGGCCCTTCCTAGGGTCACCATGTCCAACCTCAGGTCGCGTAGCCCTGCCTTAGGTCGTCTGGCCCTGCCTCAGATCGCCTGGCCCTGCCTCAGGTCACCAGGCCCTGCCTCAGGTCAACAGGCCCTGCTTAAGGTCACCAGGCCCTGCCTCAGGTCACTAGGCTCTGCCTTGGGTTGCCTGACCCCGCTTCAGGTCACCAGGCCCTGCCACGGGTCGCATGGCCCTGCTTCAGGTCACCAGGCTCTGCCTCAGGTCGTCTGGCCCTGCCTCAGGTCGCGTAGCCCTGTCGAAGGTCGCCTGGCCCTGCCTCAGGTCACCAGGCTCTGCCTCAGGCCGTCTGGCCCTGCCTCAGGTCAACAGGCCCTGCCTCAGGTCGCGTAGCCCTGCCTAAGGTTACCTGGCCCTGCCCCAGGTCACCAGGCTCTGCCTCAGGTCGCGTAGCCCTGCCTAAGGTCGCATGGCCCTACCTCAGGTCACCAGACCCTGCCTCAGATCGCCTGGCCCTGCCTCAGGTCACAAAGACCTTCTTCAGGTCACCAGGTCCTGCCTCAGGTCACAGGCCCTATCTCCGGTCACCCTGCTCTGCCTCAGGTCACCAGGCCCTGCCTCAGGTCACCAGGCTCTGCCTCCGGTCGCCCGGCTCACTGCACAACACTATCTTCTACTGCAACAGACCCACTGTACAACACTATCTTCTACTGCAACAGACCCACTACACAACACTATCTTCTACTGTAGAAGACCCACTTCAAAACACTATCTTCTACTGCAACAGACCCACTGCACAATGCTATCTTCTACTGCAGCAGACCCACTTCGCAACACTATCCTCTAATGCAACAGACCCACTACATAACACTATCTTCTACTGCAACAGACCCACTGCACAACACTATCTTCTACTGCAACAAACTCACTTCACAACACTATCTTTTCTGCAATAGACCCTATGCACAACACTATCTTCTACTGCAGCAGACCTACTTCACAACACTATCTTCTACTGCAACGGACGCACTTAACATCACTATCTTCTACTGCAACAGACGCACCTCACAACACTATCTTCTACTGCAACAGATCCACTGCACAACACCATCTTTTACTGCAGCAGACCTACTGCACAACACTATCTTCTACTGCAACAGACCCACTGCACAACACTATCATCTACTGCAACAGACCCACTTCACAACACTATCTCCTACTGCCACAGACCCTCTTCACAACACTATCTTCTACTGCAACAGACAAACTTCAGAACACTATCTTCTACTGCAACAGACCCACTTCACAACACTATCTTCTGCTACAACAGACCCACTTCACAGCATTATCTTCAATTGCAACACACCCACTTCACAACACTATCTTTTACTGCAACAGACACATTGCACAACACTATCTTCTACTGCAGCAGACCCACTTCACAACACTATCTTCTACTGTAACAGACCCACTGCACAACACTATCTTCTAATACAACAGACCCACTTCACATCACTATCTTCTACTGCAAGAGACCCAATGCACAACACTATCTTCTACTGCAACAGAACCACTTCACAACATCATCTTCTACTGCAACAGACCCACTTTACAACACTATCTTCTACTGCAACAAACCCACTGCACAACACTATCTTCTACTGCAACAGACCCACTTCAAAACACTATCGTCTACTGCAACAGAACCACTTCCCAACACTATTTCCTGCTGCAACAGACCCACTTCAAAACAATATCTTCTACTGCAACAGACCCACTTCACAACATTATCTTCTACTGCAACAGACCCACTTTACAAAATTATCTTCTGCAACAGACCCACTGCACAACACTATCTTCTACTGCAACAGACCCATTTCACAACACAATCTTCTACTGCAATAGACCCACCTCATAACACTATCTGCTACCGCAACAGACCCACTTCACAACACTCTCTTCTACTGCAGCAGACCCACTTTACAACACTATCTTTTACTGCAACAGACCCACTGCACAACACCATCTTCTACTGTAGCAGACCCACTTCACAACACTATCTTCTACTGCAACAGACACACTGCACAACACTATCTTCTACTGCAACAGACCCACTGCAAAACGCTATCTTCTACCGCAACAGACCCACTTCACAACACGATCGTCTACAGCAACAGACCCACTCCCAACACTATGTTCTACTGCAACAGACCCACTGCACAACACTATCTTCTGCTGCAACAGACCCACATCACAACACTATCTTCTACTGCAACAAACCTTCTGCACAACATTATCTTCTACTGCAAAAGACCCACTTCACAACACGATCGTCTACTGCAACAGACCCACTCCCCAACACTATCTTCTACTGCAAGAGACCCACTGCACAACACTATCTTCTACTGCAACAGACCCATTTCACAACACTATCTTTTACTGCAACAGACCCACTGCACAACATTATCTTCTACTGCAACAGACCCACTACACAACACTATCTTCAACTGTAACAGAACCATTACAGAACACGATCTTCTACTGCAACAGACCCACTTCAAAACACTATCTTCTACTGCAACAATCTCACTGCAGAACACTATCCTCTACTGCAGCAGACCCACTTCACAACACTATCTTCTACTGCAACAGACCAACTGCACAACACTATCTTCTACTGCAACAGACCCACTACACAACACTATCTTCTATTGTAAAAGACCCACTTCAAAACACTATCTTCTACTGCAACAGACCCACTGCACAATGCTATCTTCTACTGCAGCAGACCCACTTCGCAACACTATCCTCTAATGCAACAGACCCACTACATAACACTATCTTCCACTGCAACAGACCCACTGCACAACACTATCTTCTACTGCAACAAACTCACTTCACAACACTCTCTTCTACTGCAACAGACCCACTGCACAAGACTATCTTCTACTGCAACAGACCCACTTCACATCACTATATTCTACTGCAACAGACCCACTTCACAACACTATATTCTACTGCAACAGATCCACATCACAACACTATCTTCTACTGCAACAGACCCACTTCACAACACTATCTTCTACTGCAACAGACCCACTGCACAACACTATCTTCTACCGCAACAAACCCACTGCACAAAACTATCTTCTACTGCAACAGACCCACGGCACAACACTGTTTTCTGTTGCAACAGACCCACTTCACAACACTATCTTCTACTGCAATAGACCCACTGCACAAGACTATCTTCTACTACAACAGACCCACATCACAACACTATCTTTTACTGCAACAGACCTTCTGCACAACATTATCTTCTACTGCAACAGACCCAGTGCACAAGACTATCTTCTACTGCAACAGACCCACATCACAACAGTATCTTCTACTGCAACAGACCTTCTGCACAACATTATCTTCTATTGCAACAGACCCAGTGCACAACACAATCTTCTACTGCAACAGACCCACTGCAAAACACTATCTTGTACTGCAACAGACCCACATCACAACACTATCTTCTACTGCAACAGACCCACTTCACAACACTCCCTTCTACTGCAACAGACCCACTGCACAACACTATCCTCTACTTCAACAGACCCACTTCACAACACTATCTTCTACTGCAGCAGACCCACTGCACAACATTATCTTCTACTGCAACAGACCCAATGCCCAACATTATCTTATACTGCAATAGACCCACTGCACAACACTATCTTCTACTGCAACAGACCCACTTCAAATCACTAAATTCTACTGCAATAGACCCACTGCACAACACTATCTTCTACTGCAACAGACCCACCTCATAAAACTATATGCTACCGCAACAGACACTATCTTTTACTGCGACAGACCCACTGCACAACACAATCTTCTACTGTAGCAGACCCGCCTCACAACACTATCTTCTACTGCAACAGACCCACTGCACATCACTGTCTGCTACCGCAACAGACCCACTTCACAACACTCTTCTACTGCAACAGACCCACTGCACAACATTATCTTCTACTGCAATAGAGCTACTGCACAACACTATCTTCTACTTCAAGAGACCCACTTCACAACACTCTCTTCTACTTCAAGAGACCCACTGCACAACATTATCTTCTACGGCAATAGACCCACTGCAAAACACTATCTTGTACTGCAACAGACCCACCGCTCAAGACTATCTTCTACTGCAACAGACCCACTTCACAACACTATTTTCTACTGCAACAGACCTACAGCACAACATTATCTTCTACAGCAACAGACCCACTTCATAAAACTATCTTCTGCTGCAACAGACCCACTGCACAACACTATCTTCTAGCGCAACAGACCCACTACACAACACTATCTTCTACTGCAACAGACCCACTTCACAACACTATCTTCTACTGCAACAGACCCACTTCACAACACTATCATCTACTGCAACAGACCCATTTCACAACACTATCTTCTACTGCAACAGACCCACTGCACAACATTATCTTCTACTGCAACAGACGCACTTCACAACACTATGTTCTACTGCAACAGACCCACTGCACAACACCATCTTCTACTGCAACAGACCTACTGCACAACACTATATTCTACTGCAACAGACCTACTGCGCAACACTATCTTCTAATGCAACAGACCCACTGCACAACACTATCTTCTACCGCAACAGACCTACTTCACAACACTATCTTCTACTGTAACAGACCCACTGCACAACATTATCTTCTACTGCAGCAGACCCACTTCACAACACTATCTTCTACTGCAACAGACCCGCTTCACAACACTATTTTCTATTGCAACAGACGCACTGCACAACATTATCTTCTATTGCAATAGACCCACTGCACAACACTATCTTCTACTGCAACAGACCCACTTCATAACACTATATTCTACTGCAACAAACCTGCAACACAACATTATCTTCTACTGCAACAGACCCACTTCACAACACTATATTCTACTGCAACAGAGCCATTGCACAACACTATCTTCTGCAACAGACCCACTGCACAACATTATCTTCTACTGCAACAGACCCACTTCACAACACTATCTTCTATTGCAACAGACCCACTGCACAACACTCTCTTCTACTGCAACAGACCTACTGCAAAACACTATCTTCTACTTCAACAGACCCACTTCACAACACTATTTTCTACTGCAAAAGACCTACTGCTCAACACTATCTTCTACTGGAACAGACCCACTGAACAACACTGTCTTCTACTGCAACAGACCCACTGTACAACACTCTCTTCTACTGCAACAGACCCTATCCACAACACTGTCTTCTATTGCAACAGACCCACTGCACAGCACTATCTTTTACTGCAACAGACCCACTACACAACACTATTGTCTACTGCAAGAAACCCAATACACAACACTCTCATTTACTGCAATAGACCAACTGCACAACACTATTATTTACTACAACAGACCTACTGCAAAACACTATCTTCTACTGCAACAGACCCACTTCACAACACTATCTTCTACTGCTAGAGACCCACTGCACAACATTATTTTCTACTGCAATAGACCCACTGCACAACACTATCTTCTACTGCAACAGACCCACTGCACAACACTATCTTCTAATACAGCACACCCACTGCACAACACTATCTTCTACTGCAATAGATTCACTACACAACACTATCTTCTACTGCAACAGACCCACTGCACAACACTATCTTCTACTGCAATAGATTCACTACACAACACTATCTTCTACTGCAATAGACCCACTGCATATCACTCTCATCCACTGCAATAGACCCAGTACACAACACTATCTTCTACTGCACCAGACCCACTACACAACAATATCTTCTACTGCAAAAGACCCACTACACAACAATGTCTTCTACCGCAACAGAACCACTGAACAATAGCATCTTCTACTGCAACAGATCCACAGCACAACACTATTTTCTACCGCAACAGACCCACTGCACAACACTATCTTCTACTGTAACAGACTAACTGCACAACACTATCTTCTAGCGCAACTTACCCACTTTACAACACTATCTTCTACTGCAACAGACCCACTACACAACACTATCTTCTATCGCAACAGACCCACTGCACAACACTCTCTTCTACTGCAACAGACCAACTGCACATCACTATCTTCTACTGCAACAGACCCACTACACAACACTATCTTGTACTGCAACAGACCCACTGCACAACACTATCTTCTACTGCAACAGATCCACTGCACGACACTATTTTCTATTGCAAAAGACCCACTGCACATCAGTATCTTCTACTGCAATAGACCCACTACACAACACTATCTTCTACTACAACAGACCCACTGCACAACACTATCTTCTACTGCAACAGACCCACTGCACAACACTATCTTCTAATACAGCACACCCACT
>JAYMFT010224098.1:0-11303 GCA_038088735.1 Panulirus argus | reverse complement strand
TATATATATATATATATATATAAACCCCGTATTTTGTACCAGTACTGGTAGATGTGGTGAGCACTTCATCAGCATCTTGGGGACGATATGAAAGTGTGTCCAAGAGATCGATGCGTCGTCCTCCATTTCCCCCCCTCCCTCCTCCTTGAGTGCAGGGTGTCAGATATGTGCAAAAATTACGAGTGGAGTGTGTGGGAAAGACTGGGAGTGATGGATGTTACTGTATGCAGGTGATGCTCGGGGTCTCGCAGACGGGGGGCCGAGGCAGGCAGGAGGAGGAACTTGAGGGTAAACACGCGTAAGTCAAGAAAGATGGGTCTGCTTTTAAGACGGTGAAGCCCAGAATGTAAAAGCACCTGAGAGTGTTGAATGTCGAAGTTATGCGTTCGACAAGAATGAAAGAGCGATGGCAAGCTTCGTCTTAAAGAGGATTATAAAGAGAAAACGACTGTGAAAGCTTTTATAAATGGACAGCAAAATGGGTCAACACTTGTGAAGGGTGGCGTGAGGTGTCTTTGGTCCTAAATATATAAAAGTAAGAAACCTATGCAAGACGATATTATAAATAAATGAAGATGAATCAGAGCTGTGGTGGAGTTGGGGGGTTGCTTCTGAGAAAGGAGAACAGTATGTGCTGAGAGGAGAGAATGAGAAGGCTCTTCATGCTCGCCCTAACCATATGCCACTGCAGGATTGCTGGTACATACCAAATGTTAGGGTCGGCCAACACCAAACCATCCCACAGTGTCTCTATTGATGTACACGAGTATTTTTTTCTCTCCAGTACTCAGGAGTGGATGTAATTGTGAAAATGAATTATAATTATTATCATTATTATTATTATTATTAATGTTATTATTATTATTATTATTATTATTATTATTATTATTATTATTATTAACCATATTATCATTTATTATGGGTATGTTGTGGTTGGGGAGGAATGGGAGGCGCATCACTTGTTTGCCAATGACACGGCTCTCTGTTGGCAGACTCGAGTGGAAAATTGCTGAAAATGATGACAAAGGTTGGAAGAATGTGTGAAAGGAGAAATTTGAGAGTAAATGTGAACAACAGTAAAGTAATGAGATGCAACAGTAGGGGGGATGAGACAGCCTGGTTTAAGCATGAAGCGGAGAGGACCTAATGGACTTAGAAAGCTATAGTTACCTGGGAGAGGACTTGACAACGAGTGGCACCTTGGGAGGTACTGAAGTGATGATAAGCCACAGGGTAGAAGAAGGGACCGAGGTCCTGGCTGTATTTGGGAACGCAATAGGAGGGACAGGTAACAGGAGACCTGGTGGTCCAGAACGAAGTTATCAGCATAATTATTATCTATAGAGTGTTAGAATCAGGACAGCAAATCTGAAGACGCCCCCCCCCCCCCCCCCCCCCCCATCTCTCCCTGTTAGCCTATCGGCTGGCGGGAAAAAAGATGAGAAAAGAATGTCATTTGGTGTAAAGGTAAGATATTGCTATGGAAATCTTACAGGACCGGAAAAAGTTCCCTATTTATTTGACGACATCTGCTCTGCGGCTGGATTCTGGAAAATGGAAAGACATCATTTGTGGTGAAATGGATTCTCTTCTTATAACAGATTTTCGTGAAGTATTTGGCTAGGCTCGATCTGAAGGTGTTTATAGTAATTTCTGTTACTACTTCGCGAAGTACGTTATCCCAGTGCTCCATCAGTCTATATGTAATAAAAACCTTTTCCTCACACTGCGATTACGTCTTCCTTTTATCTTCATGTCATTATTTGTGGTCACTGAACGTCTCTCTAAAATGAAGCAGTTATTGTGGAGCGTGTAGATGGAGAGATCAGAGTTTGTTTGGGCAAAGATGGGTGTGTTTGAAGGTATAGTCGTCCCAAGAGTGTTGTATGGGTGCGGGTCTTGGGCACTGGACACAAAAAAAGGAAGTGAGTGGGAGGACGTTTTGGAAATAAGATGTCTGAGGATGATACGTATGTGGGGTGAGGCGAGCGGAATTCATCGTATAGAGAGAACGATAATGTAAGGAACAGGTGTGCTAGTAAGAGCAGTGTGATTCACAGGTGACCAGAGTGTGCTGAAATTGTTCAGACGAATACAGAGGTTAAGGGAAGAAAGACTGACGAAAAGGATCCGGAGAGGGGAGTCTGAGCAGATGGATGGATGGAGTGAAGGAGGCTGTGAGGCATCGGGGCCTAAACATGCAAAGGAAATAAGAGGCGCGCATGGAACAGAATGATTTGGATGGATTTGGTACACAGGGGACGACGTAGGCTGAACCAGGTCATATGAAGAGGTGAAGGTAAACCATGGAGTAGTCTGTAGGGTTTTGCAGTGGATGGTGGGCTTCGGTCTCAGCACGTATGACAGCTAGAAAGTGGATATGTGCAAATGAGGCCGTCGCTTAATTGCTCTTGACGCTACCCCACTAAGACGGGAGGAGCAGTTTGTTATAAAAAAAGGAATAGCAGTAGTTTTATACGAGGCAGGAGATGAACTAGGAAGCGGGTGAAGTTGCCAAAAAGACAGACATGGCGCAAATGTCTTGACCAAGAGATGACGGGGGAAGTTGGCTAATTGGCAGTTAGAAGTGGGTTAAACGGCACGAAGAGAGGGCTGAGTGGGAACGGGTCTATACAGGAAAGGATGACAGAAATAAGTCAGTGTGGGTAGAGCGTATTGTGTTATGGCAACGTGTGATCAATACAACCCCCTCGAGGGTTGGGGATGTGGGCGCATGGCAACGCTGGGTTAGGTGAAAGGAAACGCTGTCGAATGAGGAATAAAGATTGGTAAAGTTTATCTTTTTTCCTCCACTTCGAACCTGCTTGTGCTGCAACGTGGAGCGGCTTACCTGTTCCGCTCTTGTACAACGGCCAGCTCTCTCCTCCCACGGTCAGATGGTCTCCCACAGTCTCTCCTCCCACGGTCGTTCGGTCTCCCACAGTCTCATCTCCCACGGTCCGTCGGTTTCCCACAGATTCTATTTCCAGAATCTGTCAGTCTCCTACAGTCGGTCGGTTTCCCACAGATTCTCCTCCCACGATCGGTCGGTCTCACACAGACTCTCCTCCCACGGTCTGTGTCTCCTCTAGACTCTCCTCCCTCAGTCGGTCGGTCTCCTGCAGTTTCTCCTCCCACGATCGTTCCGCCTCCCCTGCCGGCCGGCCTCCCACTTTGCAGGCTCAGGTCTAACGGACATTCCGTCGCTGTGGGCTCACGAGCGTGTGGTAATTGTACCCTCCCAGCGGAAACAGAAATTATACATTTTCCGGAAAAAACAGTCGTCAGTATGGGAATTTCCTGGGTTTTACCGCACTGTTTCACTTTCTCGAATTACGAACTGATATCTGGACATGGTTGGGTATGAAGCAACGACGATAAATGAAGGAAAAAAAAATTCTGCGTAATGTTAATACGGCAGTGAAAAAGTCGACACTCATATGCAATATAACTTTTCAATTGCAGAAGGAGCAGGAGGATTTCATATTCATTTCTACTGGACAGCTACATCGGTTCCAGAACGGTAAATGATAAAGATAGGTATTTCCATTATTGTTCAACATGTAATTTTCATCAATCACGATGTTAGATTATCCCATGACAGTCCACTCAATGCAAGTCTCATTCAGCAAGATGTATGATGTGTAAAATGATTTCATCATCTGCAGTTACGCGAATAACTCTGAGAACATAACATGTCTAGGCTAGAAAATACACCAGCGGACTAGGTTTGCTAGGTTACGGGACAACAGCGAGCTAGGCTTAAGATTAAAACAAAGAATATCTCGCGAGCTAAGCATTAAATAATGATAGAGGGTAAAGAATATCGTTGCAACTAGGCTCAAGATTTTATGGTGTATCTAAAGTGCATCTTGATGAGCTAGGCTTCAGAGTATAATAAAAAAGTACGGTAAAGTGAGTATCCTGGCTAGGCTTTGAGAGTGTAACACTGTTAAACTTGAGAGAATAACAGGGAGCTAAGCTAAAGAGTATTACACAGAGTTAAAGTTGAGCGACTATAACACCGAATTAAACTTGAGAGTATAAATGAGCCCTAAGCTAGAATATAATATCGTTAAACTGACTTGAGCGTGTAAGAGAGTGTTAAACTAAAGAATATGAGTTTGAGTAGAAAGTGTGACGAAAAGCCAGGCCAGAAAATGACAGTGAGCCAGAGACTGTACTGTGCACATGTCTTCTTGCAGTTTATTATTAATCATGTTACACCATCGTAGGCCTTGTGGTCTTTGGGTTTTTGTCGAGTAATGAACGTGAGGCAATCACACTTACGAACTCATGCCAAGGGAACTACTCGTATCTTACAATGGAGATCAAGGTGACCTGCTCTCGGGGCCGCCCCGTGAGTTGACAACGGGATTTGATTTTCTCTTTCAAAATGAAAATTTGATGGTGTGACCTACCTGCCTAGCTCCTCAGGATCTGGGCCAAAGACAAAACAGAAATAAGTCAAAGCGACGGTATTTTCTGTCGCAAGCTTCGTAGATAGAGAGATCATATGCATCATTTGGATAAACGAAAGCGATACAGTACAAATATACTAACACAAATGTGAATTCTGTATGTGTGTTGCCATTCTCTTAACCTTGTATATATGTACCATTTCGTTACTCCTATGTATGTATACACACACATCCCAGTCTAAGCTAAGTACCCACTTTTATCGACTAACCCCGGATGGAGGATGAACACCTGGGTTTGAGTGTAGGCCGACTGCTATGCCCAAGATTCGAACCCATGTGAGTCCGGTCTTGGGCTGGCCCGTGCTGTCTCATGGTCAGTAACACTAACCAGTACACCACGGATGTCCGTGGTATAGAAAGTATTATAACATGTACGTATGTACTAAAAAAAAAGGTGATAAATTTTCCTTCAACCAAACTGAAAGGATCATAAAAGAGAGGAAAGAATATATCATTACGCTATAACGAAATAAATGGTCGGACTTCGTGCTCGCGTTCAGGTGAAGAAATTCTGGTTTAAAATGTCTCCCAGATTCCTGCCGACGCGAGAGGAATTTTACGACATATTTTACGGCGTCCATAACGAGACAAACCGATATTGAACGGCTTGTCAACAGGAATAATTCCGGGGCTTGTGCGTGCCTCATGTTATATAATACCTGGGTGATTGGTGAAGTGTCTTCCCTGATTGATTGGGACTCATCCAATCGGTGATGTTATTGCTCACAGAGAAGTGATTCGCGATGATTTCTCGTGAATATGTGTCTTGTGAGTCCCAAGAGTAATATTTATGTACACATAGCTCTCAATATATATATATATATATATATATATATATATATATATATATATATATATATATATATATTTGTGTACAGTAGGAACATCACCAGTGACAACAACAGCTGTACCAGCACCAACAGTATCATATCACCAATATCGCCATCAGAAGCAGCAGAGACAAAACCTGTTACCGCATCACTATCCAAAGCATAACCTCTCACTATCACTACCAAATCAACGTCAACAGTAACGGCAACGAAAGGAACGCCAACACCAGTGCATCTCTTTGCCCACATACTAACCCCCACCCCCTACAACCACACCAATGTAGGCAACAACAGCCTCAACCAGCGAGGAAACAATAACAAACAGCAAATGCAGCGCTGGCACCAACAGCATCATCGTTACGAGCCCGATCATCAACAGCATCTCCATCAGTAACAAAAGAACAACAGTAATAAGTTCGTTACCACTACCAGCGACAACAAAATATGAGCAGTAACAACAACAAGTAGCAGCACCACCAACAACGAAGATGACAGGCGTAACGGACCACCAGCATACTATCACCCTCATGAAAAACAGCAACGGCAACAGCACCCTCCCTGACAGCAGGAGCATCACCAACACCACCACCACTGCCAACATCATCGTCAGTGACATCAACATTATCACCATCACCAGCAGCAGCAACACCAGAATCACATCCCAGCAACAAAATACAACGTCAGCCACACAAAAACACTGGTATAAGTGCAGCAGAAACACAAGCTACGGCCCCAATAGCAATACTGTGACAACACTATCACCAACATCAACAGTGCTGCAGTAGTAGTAGTAGTAGCTGGAGAAATAGTACCACTGGCAATATTTTCACCACCTACCACTATCGTTATCACCAATGCTAAGCGAGATGAACCCACCGGTGGCGGGGGCGGGGCGGGTGTCATCACCTGGCGGGAAAGAGGGCTCGGCTCGGGTTCGCGTCTCTCTGCCGACGACCAAAGGCGAGGGCTGGGCTGGCGTGGCAGCGGGTGGAGCGGAGGCAGGAACGCCAGCAGAAGCTGCCACAGCAGGTTATGCCGGCCCGGCCACCACCAGGGGACTGACGCCTACACCAGAACGACAAACCCCCCCCCCCCCCCGCATACGAACCACTGGACGACTCCTATAGACGAGTTCCTTGTACGATAACTGGACGACATCCTTTCTCGATAACTTTTGACGACTATTGCTCGACCTAGTAACACTACTATGGGCCTCACTATCGTTATCATCGTTATGGTCAACACTACCACACCATTATCATTGTAAGTCATTATTACCACCTGCAGTGCTACCACTACCACTACTACCCACCTGCACTCTCACCACCCTACTACTACTACTACTACTACCTATCGTAAGCACCACTACTACTATAGGCTTGCACTACCAGTACTATCATCCACATGCACTCTCACCTCTTCATCACTATCCATCAACGCCACCACCGTCAACAACATCCGCCTACACTGCCAGTACCACTATCCACCTCCACTTCAACCTCCAACACCAAAACCATACACTTTCACTGCCACTATCCTCCTGCACTGCAAACACTCACCACCATCCACCCACATGATCTCCATCACCACTGCAACCATCCATCTGCTCTACCATCACCACCACAACCACCACTAACATCCACATGCACCACTAGCACTGCCACCATGCTCCTGCACCACTACCACTGCCACCATGCTCCTGCACCACTACCACCATCACCATCCACCTGCACTATTATCACCATCTCCACCACCATTGCCATCACCACCACCAGCACTTAGCCGCACTAAAGCAATCGCCATCCACCCGCACCACCATCACCATCCATATGCACTATCACCACCATCATCCACTTGCAGTGCGATAACCACTACTACCACCATCCACCTCAACTATCAGCACTAGCACCACCAACATCCACTTTCACCATCACCACCACCAACTACCCGCAGTACGTGCGCCAACCACCATCCATATGCACTACCACCACCACAACCATTACCATATCCATCTTCATTACCACCGCTACCACTGTCCACCTGCACTGCCACCACCATTGTCAGCATCATCCACCTGCATTACCCCCTACCACTATCCATCTACACTACCATCGTCAACACGATGCATCTACACTATTGCTACTACCATCATCACCATCATCATGCACTGACACCATCACCACTATCGCTGTCATCGCCACCACCACCACCACCACCACCACCAATATCACCACCATCAACTACCTGTATCAGCACCATTCACCACTCCCACCACCTCTACCATCCACCTACACTACGCTACTAGTAACCGCGTCATCACCATCTGTTTACACTACCACCATCCATCTGCATCACCACCTGTATTACTACCTCCACTACTGTCACCACCATCCACCTGCATTACTACCTCCACTACTGTCACCACCATCCACCTGCACTGCCGTTACCACCACCAACACACTCCACCTGTACTATCATTACCACTACCATCCAGTCACCATCAGCCATCCGCACAACCACCATCCATCTGCGCAGACATCATCCACTTTCATTACCACCGTCACTATCATCCACCTGCACTACTACTATCAACACCACCACTACCATTCATTTGCACCAACACCACCATCACCATCCATCTCACAACATCCACATGAACCATCCCTATAATCCACCTGCACCATCAACACCACTACCATCCGACTGCACGCTCACTGCCATCCACCTACACCACCATCATTATCCATCTGCAACATCATCACTAACATCACCATATACCTGCACTACTACCGCCACCCGCCTGCACCATCACAGTCCACCTGCACCACCACCACCACCGACACAACCACCCACCTGCACTACCACCATCCACCCGCACTATCTCCTCCTTCAACCAGCACTAACATCATCACTACCATCCACCTGCACTACCACCATGCGATTGTTCTACCATCATCATCAGCACCATTCACTTGCGCTGTCAACACGTCCATCCACTCTACATTACCTGCGCTATCTCCATCATCACCATCTATCTGCATCACCATCATCCATTTGCAATACCACTACCACCATCCACATCCACTATCCCCACCACCATCATCCACCTCCACTACCACCATCCACCTGCACTATCCCCACCCCACCACCATTACCATCCACCTACACTATTCCCACCCCAACCACCACCACCACCATCCACCTGCACTATCCCCACCCCCACCACCATCCCCCTGGCAGTAGGCAGGTTGGATCAATAACACAGTTGCCGCGTCCCGCCACCCATTGTGCCCCGCTCACCGTGTACAGTATACTGGCCTGTATACCACCAGTGCTCTTGTGGCCTCTCCTGTATACTGGTTCTGTATACCATCTGTACAGTTGTGGCCTCCCCTGTATACCTGCCTGTATACCACCCGTAGAGTTGTGGCCTCTCCTGTATACTGGCCTGTATACTCCCTGTATTTTATATTGCCACCTACTCTGTGCCTACCTGTATAATGACCCTCACTGTAAGGGAAACCTACTGTATACCTGCCTGTGACAGCCTAGCTGTACTGTATGGAGCGCGAGTCCTACGCTCGCGGGGTCCCATTCCATCTCCTTAACTTCCTCTACTTTCATACAACTTTTAAAACTTCTGTATGCAGTCCACATTCACAACGACTCATCTCAGTTTATTCCATTCATCCGCTACTCTTAAACCATTCAAGTCGTAAGTTACAATTTTTTTTTTCAGTAAGTTTCTTGCTTAATTTCATATAATAGCCTCTGGTTGTTTTGTCTGTGCATCCTTCTAAGAACTGCTTACTGTTATTCTATCAAACTGGTTTAAAGGCTTACTTGTTGTGTTCAGACCATCCCTTACTCATTTCCATGGCTAATTTTTCCCTGTAATTCAGCTTTCTTGTTTCTGATACCATCGTTGTTACTCTTCTCTGGACCTTTCTTTTCGTTCTTTGAGTTTCTTTAAGTGTGGTGACCAAACTTGAGAAGCATATTCTAGTTTTGGCTTAATGAGGATGCAAACAGTTGCTGAAAATTTCCTTATCTATTTACCTGAGTGCAGTTCAGTATATGTCAGCAGACACTTGGTCTCCTTTACTCTCCTTCTAAGGTGGGACTCTGGCAGCAGGATAGGGAAGATGCTAACTCCCAAGTCCATCTTAGACACTTATTCCTGCAGCTTATTTCCTTCTTTCACTGTGTCCCATCCTTGTTACAGTACATTTACTTTGGTTGAATTTCATCAATCATGTATCACACCAACAATGGAGTTTGTCTAAGTCCCCTTGTAAACTGATGACATCCTCCTTGCTTTTAACTTTTGTCATGCCCTTAGAATCATCCGTAAATATACTCAGGCAGGAGTCCAATCCTTCTGGTAAGTTATCCAGAACTCTGCGGCACTCCATTAGTGGCCTCAACCCATACTGAGAAGGTTCCTCTGGTGCATCCTTCGTTCCCTTCCACTGCATATGATCTGTCCAGCGATGGAGTCTTCCACTTATTCATGCCTGAAGATTCATTTTTTTTTTTTTACGAGCCTTCTACGTTGAACAGTGTCAAATGCTTTCTGGCTATCCAGTTACGGACAGTCAACTCAGTCTCCTCTTTTGTTTACAATAGAACTCACTCGCTCTCACAGAAATCTAAGAGGTTCGTTACGTAACATCCCCCCGAAACCGTGTTGTCTTTCACTTAGATAGTTTCTCCTGTGCAGGAAGTCATCAGTTTTCTTTCCATTTATATTTTCCAGTAGCTCACATACCCCAAGGGTCAGGGAGACTCGCAGCCTCCCTTCCTACAGAAGGGGGTGAAGTTTGCCCCATTCTGTTCCCTTGACGCATGAGCCAAATGTACAGTGAGTGTATGTGGCCTTAGAATTATCTTTTAACACCCGAAGAAGCTGTTAAAGATTGTTCGGTTGGTGGATGTAGCTTGACGCTGACGGCCTTAATGACCCTGGCAGTTGATAGGCCTAAGGTCCAAACAGCCAACCAACTATGACACTACTTTTCATCTTTCTTCAGCCACATCCTGAACAACATCTCAAGTGATTTGAAAGTATATATCTGCACATATTTCCAGCAGAATGTAGGCACATATA
Source organism: Panulirus argus (assembly GCA_038088735.1). Classification (NCBI taxonomy): domain Eukaryota; kingdom Metazoa; phylum Arthropoda; class Malacostraca; order Decapoda; family Palinuridae; genus Panulirus; species Panulirus argus. Next base: position 882 of record JAYMFT010224098.1, on the reverse strand, counting down.
CCTCTATGCCACCATTAATGTATATGTTACCTACCGTATACATGCCTGTATTCTACTAATATTGTTTGTAGCGCCTAACATACACCTACTTGTATACCACCATTACCGTTTGTGGTAATACAGTTGTATGACTGCCTGTATTCCGCCACTACTGTGTGTTGTCTACTGAATGCTGTATATAGCATGCCTTGTATGCGGTGGAAAATGTATGTATGTGGGTGTTCTATTGGACATATAAGCACTGTATGCACGTATGACAATGTGTCGTCACTATTCCTAGTCTTTAGCCATTGTAGAATGAGTCTCTCGCTCCGTTTATCTCCGTTGCTCTGTGAAAGAACTAACCAATCAGTGTGTCAGTTGCTGAGAAAGTCGTCCGTTATTGTTCTCTGTTTCTTACTGTTGTGATGACGTTACTTTAGGTCATCGTACCAACTGTTTTTCCATTATACTCCACATGCGCTTCCTGTTCCCCTGGTATACTCCATATGTGCCACCTGTTCCCCCCCACCCCTAGTATACCCCACATGTGCTGGTTCCAATATAGCCTGTTTCCTCCGTCCAATGTGAAGCATATGTCCATTTTTTCCTTATATGTCCACACTTTCACCACACACACACACACACACACAGAGGAAAGCTAATAACTCCTGCCCCTCTCCCTGCCTCTCTCCCTTCCTTTGCCCTCTCCCTTCGCCTCTCACCAGCTGGTGGCGGGACAGTGAGTGAGCAATCTGTCGGGAATTTATGATAAACTGCAGATGTTTAACCTGTTGGATTTGTCTGTAGCACACGAGAAAAAGAAAGGGAGAGAGAGAGAGAGAGAGAGAGAGAGAGAGAGAGAGAGAGAGAGAGAGAGAGAGAGAGAGAGAGGGAGAGAGA
>JAYMFT010224087.1:0-11303 GCA_038088735.1 Panulirus argus | reverse complement strand
TAAGAAATATATATATATATATATATATATATATATATATATATATATATATATATATATATATATATATATGAATGATGCTTTCACAAGAACAGGAAATGACAACAAGGAATGGCTAATAAGGCTTTGGCCTAGAGGTCAGCACCTCGCCTGGGCAAGGTTCGAATCCTGGGCGATGTCGTATGTACTCCGGAGCGAAGCATTATGATGCAACGCGACGGAAGACCAGCTGATGGAATGAAACGAATGGTCGGTCGGTCCCTGCTGGATCCGACTGCTTTCGCTTACAGTGTGGGTGAGAGAACTTCCAAACTGACTGACATACGAGTGCTGGAGTGATGCCCAGAACCGCCGCCTCACACCCTTCGCGTTGTAGACAGCAGCAGCCGCCCAGGGAAGTACCACTACCCACTAACCCTCCTGACTTACGACTCCGGACCAGACATACGTAGCGTCTTACCCGTCCTGACGGTCTGGATTTCAGTAAAAAATATATATGTCCGGTGTTCACAGGGCACCCTCATCCGGACGCGGTTAAGTCCGGATCTTATGTGAGGACTGACAAACATGTCGGTATCTTGGAGTGGCTCAAGTCGTGCAGTAACCTAAAGCTTAAAAGTAGTAAGGGTATACAGGCACACATAACCACGTATCAAAAGGAGCTTTAAATACTACATTCTTTTCGTCTACCTTAACCTTGTCTGTTAGTTTACACCGAGATACTAAATCTTGCCACAAAATATATATATTTTTTTTCGTTTCAGAATGATCTCCGTCTCTAATGTAGATGTTGAACGAACAAAACCAATTTTTAGAACGAACGTATTCATGATTCGGCTAGATGGCCGTGAAAGAAAACGCCCTTGTAGGAAGAAGACAGAAAAAAAGAATTGGCAACGTGAGACATTGATTGCGACTGCTTCATCATCGTACCTAATGGTCTTGCATTAGGGAGTGGCGGAGGAGAGAAAGAGAGAGAGAGAGAGAGAGAGAGAGAGAGAGAGAGAGAGAGAGAAGTTGCCTCCTTGGCTCAAGTCGGTGATCAACTCACGCTTTATAAATGTAAACAGTTCGCATCAATAAGTTAATCAAATCTACCTGATATTTAAGAAGCCTCAAAGACACTTCTCTGCAGAACACCAGCTTGCATTTGCTAATTTACGGGGGAAATTAACACACAAGTGGGCACACCAGACGACATAGAGGCCCATGGTAGGGGAAACCCAGAGATCGGGACGGTTCTACTTGACCTGTCAGTCGACAGTCATGGTGAGTATCTTTCAGTTTTATCCTTTTTTTTTTTTTAGTTTGGAGGTTCCAGTCACAGACAGAAGTCCAAATCAAGGCCGGGCCTAATTAACTGAAATATGAAGAGGTTAATGAAAGAAGAAGAGGAGACAAGGAAAAGTCCCATGAACGGCGCGATGTCACGCATGTTTTTGGAGCCACCGACCTTTAATCACGCGCGATCATTCGCCCATCAAACACACACACACACAGTACTATGGTCACTCACCAGAACACTCCACCTACTTATATCACACACACATCTGGCCACCTACAGCACACTGAAGTCACTTCACATCACAACTGTCGTCACTTACAATAACACTTTCGCTCCTTAGTAATGTATTATTCATGACACTGTCGCCCTTAGTAACACACTTCGGTCACTCACAAGATACACTGTGGCCACTCCCGGTGCATTGAGATTATTCATTAGGCAATGAAGGAAGACTCGGGTCAGAATAACCCGTGCCGAAAGTCTGGCACAGGGTTGGCGTCTCTGGGTGGACCTTTCAGCACGCGAGGCACGATAGTAGCTGGCTTTACGTCCAACCGGCTTAGCATTTCCGAGTATTTGGACCACAGGTACCAATATACAGCAGGGTGATATGGGAGCGCACCTTCCGAGGCAGGAATAACCAGAACTTGCACAAGCATCTCTACCGGGTGAGTTCCGTGATCAAGTAATAGACCTGATGACGCTTATGAAGTTAAAAGCGAACGAGAATCCGAACCTGGCCTACTCTGCGCGAGAGGCTGAGCATCCATCATGATCCCGGATAATCCTGCAGGTTATGCAAGTGCTGGCGATGACTCGGTAGTACACAGCGTGCCCCCGCAAGCCATGCGGCACGCCACCCAGCACTCATCGCGTAGTACGTGCAGGCGTGGGCGTTAGAAAACTTTAAGCAAAACCACGAAAGGTGTTCCAAGCTTCAACAGTTTATGGAACGCATCAAATCGCACCTCGGAAACAGCCCCTCGACGTTTTAAACCTCCGTAAGTTTATTGCGTATAACTTAAAAACTGATTTGCCGTGGCCAGTAGGGGTCAGCTACGGAGGAGATGAACCGAAATACATCCACGACCCTTGGCTGACACGGCTCGCTCAAGGGACTGGTCAGAGAAGGGACCAAAAATCGGTATGTGGGAAAATTCGCGAGCCGACTCGCCAACTAAAACCAAGATGTAAATATGCTCTTGGAAGGGACTAAGGTGGGGGGGGGGTTGACCTTTGCGACTCTGGGAGACACTTCTACCAACCCAACAAGACGACAGAAGGTCATCCATAGTCTAACGGTAACGTGTAGCGTCAACGACCAGAAAGCATCCCAAAATTACCACCTGTGGCGGCCCAGTACATATAGCAAGTCGGGGATCGTGTTGGACGTCCTTGAGATGTGACTGACACGGATCACTTCGCTGCAAAGGGCAAAGGAGGCCATGATAATGAATATGATATAAAAACCCTTAATAAAAACATTTCAGTGCCTTTCGTTTGAGGTTACGCCTGTGTCCGCCGATGGGCACTGGTGGAACTTCCATCCAGTGGCTGTGGGAGTTTAACTGGAACGCTAGCCGGACGAAAAAAAAAAAAGGCTATCATAGATTAGTCCTGGGACTTAAAAGTTGAATGCGGCCGTAACTAAACTTATTGAGTTCCACCATAAAAGAACTCACCCGCAATTTCGGTGGCTCTTAAATCCTGTTATTACTGCAGGGTCATGAAGGAATCCAGCTGATTATCATCCTGACCAGAGAGACAGACAGACAGACAAACAGACAGACAGGACAGAGACTGATGTGGTGAAATCACTGGCAGACGTAGACTGATTATCACTGTCAAGGATAAACTCCCGTCTTGCTGGGATAGAAAAAAAAAAAAAAAAGACAAGGAGGATAGGAGGAGGATGCCCAGGACACTTCAAAGAACCCTACACCAGAGTACGGCAAAGGACACCATCTGGGGCCAGGATACCATCGCTATAGAGATGACGATGAAGTGAAGAACACTGACTCTTCTCTGTTAGGCAGACGCAGAGTTTCAGTCCAACGGGGTTCGTCAAACGCAGGGGGGGAGGAACTGCCCTGACTCCAAATGCGAGAACTGCGGGTGGGTCGCACGGATGTGTTCTGCCAGCCCAAGAACCTCACGCCATCCCTAAAGCCCACGGGTACCTAACGAGGACTTCTTGTCGGTAACAGTGGAAGAGTCTGGGAGGTAAATCTACTTAGAACTATCGTATACACTCGATGAATCAAGTCATACCCACGGAGGATTGGCGATCTGTAACAGTGATATGACTCGCCGAATATTGCCAGACACTCCACAACTCTTAGAATGCGTTGTAGACGTCACCATTATAGAGGCACTGCCTAGACGACAGCTATGGATGACTGCCATTGACGACCACTATCATAGCCTGGGATAACTGAGGCAGCCAACCAATGAAAATGTTTTAAAAGAATCTAACTGAAGGATGAGGTGGTTACTCTGGCATCGAGAGATAAACTATGAAACCCACAATATCCAAAGTTAAAATCATCCTACGCATTTGCGAGATTCCATCTAGTCTCTGATAACAGACGAAAAAAAAAAATAAAATCTTAAACAAGAATGTTAAGATGAGATTGGGTGAAATCAATCAGACAGTGAATCAGATGAGGATACCGACCGAATTACTTCTTCGATTTCTCTGCACACACACGCAGAACTCACTCCCGAGGGATACGCTGTAAATATTATCAATTGGAAGAAGAAAAAAAAAATGGGAGTAAAATCCTTTGTCGACTTAAAAGCCATTTCTACTGCCGGAAAAGACAAAGAAAGCATTTATGAACTAATGACTTGGTCGGAACTTACATAACTAACGCCATGAAATAATGAAAAGAAAAAAGTCATCACGAAGCCAAAACGAAGAAAATGATACAGCGGCATGGAAGAGGCAGAACCATGTTACCACAGACGGACTCGCACTGCCAGACTGACTTTGGGATTTTACGGTACCCGAAGACCAGCCTTTATACTGAACCGCAAGGAAACGGAAGAGACCACAATCCATAACCTCATCGCAAGAAAGGAGGAAATCCGTTGGTCGATGATCACAGCCGAATCGGGCGTGATCGAGAGGTGCCAAAGGCCTGAATGTGGGGCAAGAAGGCCTGAACATGGGACAAACTTAAGGTATTCCTCGTGCGGCAGCCGATCCTTTCCACGTTCCAGGTCTTAACAGAGTAGACGAAATCAGAGACGAATGAAAAAGTAAATAGGTATAAAAGAGAATAACATCACGCGTTGGTTTGGTTTGCTTTTTCTCTCATCTTTTCCTTCACTAATCTTTCTCTTTTTCCTACAGGCACTTGAGCCGGAGGGAAAGGTGGGCAAGGAGGCGCCATCGTGTTATCTCTACTTCCAGTGCACAAGTCTCCGGCACATGACAGTGCAACATTCATAACTAAAGAACAATATCATGAACTCTTAGACGATGTCAAGGCGGCTATTGAAATAACGCTCTAGACTCGCCACAGTCTAGGGTCGAACTCTGTAAAAGGCCATGAGAGACGCTGTGTATCAGAATCCAGTATCAACAGAGGGCCGTGTAGAGGCACCAAGTGAAGATAGTTTTAAATGACGAATCGTGCTGACACACGACAGTACGGTGAGATGCCACACATCACAACGTAGATTATCGTGATGAACAGCCTTATGCAGGTCAGCACAGCAGAGCACATGGGCAGTTAGGTATAAGAGTCAACTGCGCAAGTGTAACGTAACCCATCCTTCAGGTGTATTTCTACTGTACCCCATCCTTCTGGTGTACCGTACCCTATCCTTTAGGTGTACCGTACCCATCCTTCAGGTGCACTGTACTGCAGAGGCAATGAGCCGCCATAATTCAAGCTGACCTGATCCGGGGCAACTACCATCCACTAACGACCTCACACCACACCACACAACGGCTTGGGGGAGATGCCACAACCAACCTCTTCGACACCAAACCTTAAGTCTTACATCCAACAACAGGAAGGTAAAGATTTGCCTAACGACAAGCCATGGCGATGGTAAATGTTGGTATACTAGAGCCAACGCCACACTGAATTTCGGCAGCAAGTGGAAATAGCCAGATACAAGATTCCTTATTGGATTATGGAGGAGACGAGAAGGTGGCTCATAAGACACTAGGGGGGGTGCCGCTTTACTTAAAATCTGTGAGTTGTCATGTGCGGCGGAGGCGGTATGGCATACACACCAGCGGTAATGTGGCAGAGGTCTCCCACAACAGCACTGAGTCTCCCTTACAACAAACCTGCCACCACCAGCACCACCAACACTGCCTCCTCCCCAACACTAATTACCCCTGCCATGAACACCAAACACTCTGCCTCCAACCCCAACACAACCTGCCGCCACCATCAACGTTCTGCCTCCTCCCCAGCACTTCCTGCCGACACCACCAAGATCAACACACTAACTCCTTCCCAACACTACTTGCCACACACACACCAATAGTCTCCCTCCTCCCCATCACTTCCTACCACCACCACAACCACCAACATTCTGCATCTTCCACGACGCTACCTACCACCAATGGTTTGACGTAACAAGTGGGGTACCACAAGGCTCGTTTCTCGAACCTAAGCTCCTCCTTATCTATATCAACGTCAACCCTCCACTCCAAAACACACCACCTCACCATCACCTGTGTTTGTAGTGTGGGGACGCCATCACCATCCCTCCAGAACCCACATTACCTCACAGTCAACAAAGAACTTCCTGCTATCCCCACTGTTGTAACATGGGCATCCCGACAACAGCTTTTACTCGCACACATCACGATGTGAGAATAGATAGTCTAAAAAGGAGAACAATAAATTCTGGTAATGTACTTCACAGTGACCCTAAAATCAAAGCATATTTTCGTGATTCGCAGTCGATGAAATGCCTTACCGCCGAGTCGCCTTTCGAGGTGAACTTGAGGACCAGTCAAGCCTTCGTCACTGGACGACACCATTTGCCTTAAAAGTGCACACGGCAATGGTTCATGGCACACAGTACGGGATAGAGCATGGACGCATCGGCCTCTTCTACCAGGACGACTCGCTCAACTCGATGTGATCCACAGAGACGAATGGGTTAGAGGCAACAAGGAAAACTGAAGGCGAAAGTCCGGAATTAATTCTTCTAGACGAAGTTCGACCAAATCTTCTTAGGGAAAATAGATTCCTGACCACTGCCTGCACGTTTGCTAGCCACCTTCTACGACTTCCTCAGCTCACCTATGAGAGATTGATGGTACTTTGAAATGAGTCGCTGTCATTACTGCGAATATAAGATGCTGCTCATCTGACAATCAAAACGTCAAAATGATCACATTCACCTAAGGGTTTCGAGAGAGCATCCATTAAGAGTTCTGCAAAAATCTGCATTACTACTACAACTATTAATAATAATAAATCATTATTACTATCATTATCAACAATAATAACAATAATTATGATACTAATAAAAACAATATAAATAATAAACTGATGAAATCCCAGTAGGTCAGAATCTATATACAGGTATTACGAAACTCTTGCAACTCGAACTTGGCTAATGGTTGCCGCATATCTGAAAAATAAAGCTATTTATCTTTTGCTTAAGAAAGAATGGACTGAGAAGATCGGGGTTCCCCAGAATATCATATATTGCAAACAGGGTTCCTCCACCAGGTGAAAGGTTGAACAACAAGTATTCTTCAGCAAAACGCCTTGAAAATGAACGGGATTTGCCAGGTTTACAGGAACTGTTGTGCCTAAAGTGTACGATTCCCAGTGATTATCACATCTACGTTCTTCGTGGGAATACATTCCACTCGGCTAATGAGGCAGCAACACTTTGTGGCCGACATACGACTTCCTCGTCAAATGTACCCGCTGTTCTCAAAAAAATGAACAGACATATCAAGTGAAAACTACTACAAACTATATTTCAGATATGTTATAACGAAGACAGTGGCTACCGGGAGACCTGCACGAGCGGTCTACAGGCAGGTGCGTAAATCCGGTATGGGGGTCAAGGCCTAAATGTCCTCGACTAATTATGCCACCAGCAGCGATCCCATTGTCCACCTCCGAAGCTCATGTGACACAGGTGTTATGTGGGACGTCGCGACTCGCATCGTTCGAGCCATGGTCACCACTGCTCTCTGGACGTTTACTTTACTAATGAAACGTGAAAATACCAGTTCGGAGGGCAGGTGGAAGGCCAAGTGAGGACTGGCCCTAATCCTAGCCAGATGCCGTCCGCGGTAGCTGTAAGTATATATGGCCAACGTGGTCTCGCAGCTTGACTTCTTTTGACACACACAGATATCAGCCTCCTCACTACCACTACCTCAGGGAGGACAGGCATGTCAAGTAGTCCTGGCGAACGATTTTAGAGTAGTGTAGAAGATCCCACGCTGATGGACTGGCAACAGATGGAAAACAAATGAAGGTTTAGAAAAAAAGACCCAACTTGGTGGCACTACAGATATTGCTGGAGTAGTAGAGACAAAACTAGAGATAAGACCTAAACAAATACTTCCTGTGTGATAAATGATGGCAAGGAAGGGTAGAGAAGACGAAGGAGAGGATGAGTTGGCCCTCTAAGTAGGTGACAACTCACGGTTTCGAGCGATACTGGCGGACGATTCATTCAATCATCGCAAAATGGGATGCCTGCCAACATAATAAAATCTACATCATATGTGTTCATAATCCATAAAGCTTCACAGAATATCAGTGCCCGAGGACAGCCATTAAACAAAAATAAATAAATGCACAAATCAAGGTGGCGCAGGAAGCAGCAAGGCACGCACTTATCAGGGAGGAGGAGGAGGAGGTCCAGATGGTGGGAGATCTTGATCATAAAGCAACAGACTGGTTGACTTTGAATTTTACTGAGCTGTAGAGAGCATCATGGGGAGAGACAAGTTCTTCGAGTACGTGCGCATCGGCAGTATCAACGCGTCACTGAGCACGTCAGAGTCAGGGGGACAGATACGCCATCAGTGTCAGATTTCATCTTTGCGTATAACAACAATGAACACATCAAATACCTTACACCACTTTAAGAAAGTGATCGTGATTAGCGTGACGACATTAGGAAAAAAAAAAAGAGAGGAAACCTGACTCAAAAGTGCACAATCGTGGTAACCACACAGAGCTAACAGTTTCTTAAGGGGACAGATTTGGAAGTGAGAATACATGGGAGAGGAGACAGATAACAGTAGATCTGACTGTCCATGACGAGACTGTCTGCTGGAAGACAGTAATGGCAGTACATGGGTAGGACAGATATCATACCAAATGGTCCATGCGTGGTCATCTGCTGGAGGACAGTAGTAATGACAGTACACGGGAAGGACTAGATAACAGGAGACCTGATGGATCATGACGAGGGTATTTGCTGAAAGACAGTAGTAAAATCCTGAGTTCCTAATCTTATCACTGATAAGGGACAGGAGGGTAAAGCACCACTCCCTCCGGCTCAATAACCGGCAGGAAGGAGTACCAACATGTACGAAAACGTCATACTGCCTCGGAAATTTTGTCGGAAAGCGTGAAATAAGTGAACTGCCCTAATTAGATACTGCGCCGGGATGATTCGTGGAGGAGGTTTAGATATGAAACAGAAGAGATCAGATCATGCGCTTCAAATGAATCTAAACATTCACTTTTTCCATCTTGAGCAGGTTCATTCACTGATGATTTATATCAATGAAGTATTTGATACGCAAAATCTGCTTTACAGATATACAGCCGGAGGAAAACATTTCCCATGTCGGTACTGCATCCCTTCCCTTTTGATTCAACACTGTTATATCTGGTCGTCGGATCTACCAGTATATTGGTATACACTGGAAATGCAGTCAAGTACAGGTATAACATGTTCGACACGCTAACTACAACTTGTAATAGACTTGGATGAGATTATGCTTCTCAAGATTGGCCAGCCCTCATGAAAAAATATACTAAGAACTTAGAGAGAATATGGTACCTTGAAATAAGAGAACTGAGTTACAGACAGAGCTCAGCATAGCTCAGAGCCAAAAAAAATATTACCAAGCGTGGAAAGAGAGATGGGAATATTTGACCATAATCTTCACGTTTTTTAACCAGTTCGACAATACTGACTGTGTGTGTGTGACAGAGGGAGAGAGGCTTACGTGAAGTCGAGTACTGAGTCGAACTATGTTTCTGAAGCGTTCCAGCAACTGACGGCATGTCACCCTCAACACCAGCTTAGCGAGATGAGACGAGAAGACGCGGTCGTCAGACGAGACATCAAAGACTTGTACAAGACGGTAAAAAAAAAAAAAATCCTCCCTACACCCGTGAGAGATTCAACAGTGCTGGATGAGACGAGCAAGTTCTCAATCTGTCATACCACGTAATCCAATTAGGTAGGCAAGGCCCTCCGGGTTCTCCGATCCACAAAATCCCATCGAGGAGGCAAGCTCTCCGGGTTCCGATCTACTGGCTGGAACCAGATTTCTGTTTGCAGCACCGTGAGGTGATTGGACCTGCCCCTGAGCACCTAGTTCGTCCTCCTTGCTCTAGAGCTTTGCCCTGTTTATGGTAAGAATTGGCAAATCATTCACCAGTGGATTTCCTCAGTTCCTCGAAAATGATGCGAGGGTCGGATTGCATTAAACTGGCGATACATCACGGAAGTGGTGAGGAGGCTGACGTTCGTTAGCCAATATGCCGGTAGCGGGCGTTATATAATATACCTTCCGCTGTGTGGGACGGACTAACGTTATGACGAGGTTATCGTGAGCTGAATCTCATGAAAAAAAAATGGCGGAAATTCCAATGAGGTTAGTGAACTGAACGGTTAAACGTAATGACTATAATTAACAATAAACTAAGGTCAAATGCGGCGGCATTCATACAAAAGAAGGGAGGAGAAAAGGGGGAACGGGACGGGTAATGACACAAACAATGAACACTAAACAAGGCACGAACAACGGTGTTGCAGAGCAATCGGGATCATTTCTTTTTTTTTAATGTTGAAGGCTCCAGTCACAGACTGGGCCTTAATTGAAAGACAGAGTAAAATGAAACGGAAAAAGAAAAGACAAGGGAAAGTACTTACGAACTTTTGAAAGTGAAAGACCTGTCTTTTGAAATGTGCCAGGTCATAGTTATTGGGAAAGACATGGGACGGTAGAGTTCCAGAGCATCGACGTGTAGGGAAAGAAGCAGGTATTAAAACGGCCCACTCTTAAGTTGCCGATGGCCTCACAACATGGTGGGAAAACAACACAGGACAGTACACGCCGAGCTTAACAACCTCATATGGACCCATTGCTGCATTGCTGACACCTCTCTCCCCCCCACCCGCTGCTAACTGAGGACCCAAGTCCACAGACCTGCCTCTACGTACAGGAGCGGTCGGTACCGGTCCCTGAGCTAACTAGCTACCTTTCCGAAAGGGTACAATGATCACTGGAGAAAGCTGTCACGGAAGAAGGGCTCATTCATGTTGACAGTCTGTTCCAGTGAGGTAGGTAGATGCCGACCTACCTCGGACAGGGAATTTATGGCCCAGGCGCCTACCTACGTCGGAAGCCTTAATGGTTTTTCCCTCCCACTGTGGGAGGTGGTATGGCGACATTCGCCTCTGTCCAAGGATTTTATGGTTCACTATGGGTACCTTACTCACAAGCGAAGCCAGTTTGTGGGCTTTCCCAAAGAGCCCAAACTTGATGATCAAAGATGAAGGAAAATTAGAACTAATTGAAAGTACACCAAGTAAAAGGCTTAGGGAGCGGGGTCTGGAAATCCTCCCCTCCTTTTTTACACTTTTCCAAAAGAAGAAACAGAGAAGGGGGACAAGTGAGGATTTTTCCTCTAAGGTTCAGTTTCTTATCGCTACCTCGCCAATGCGGGAAATGGCGAATATGTATGAAAAAAGTTGATATATATATATATATATATATATATATATATATATATATATATATATATATATATATATATATATA
>JAYMFT010224076.1:0-11303 GCA_038088735.1 Panulirus argus | reverse complement strand
CCTCATTCTTTGCAGACATAGTCTTTAGTCTTTTTCATGACCATATCACCTTTCTCCTCCATTTTAATTCACGTCATGTTTTCCCCTAAGTTCCTCATTCTTTTAACTCCACCTTATTAACCATCTACGTATCTCATTAACCTTGCGGTTTGATGTCAATTGGCTGTAGCACTGGTTGTGGGAGAGGCCAGACCGATGGCTAATAGAATGGAATGCAAGTAAGTCTTAGGACAATGGGGGTATGCCGAAAATATGGGTTGCGTCAAATCTGCAGTTGGTTTGTTGTTTGGGCTTTAGGCCCATCAATTGCCAGGGTCATTAAGGCCGTCAACATCAAGCTACATCCACCAACTGAAAAATCTTTAACACCTTCTTTGGGTGTTAAAGACATTTCTAAGACCATACACACTCTCACTAATTAATGCATGTGGCCCATGGTCTGCAGTTCAACATCTGTGCCAAAAATACGCGCAACGAAAGTTCGACTCATAGGAGAATAAGCATACTAGCCAAGTTTACCCAGGTAAGAACTGGCACCTACTGGAGAGGTTTAGCGAAAAGAATGGTGCCTGAAGCAGGAAAAAGTGAGCAATGGAGAGATAATAGAAGCCTTCTGATTAGTTACATTAGAGGAGAGAGGAGTACAGGAGAGGCGACCTTTAAATTCCCCAGGAATCATGACGATGTTTTAAACGTAATTTGAGAAGAATTTAGCAACTAAAAGTCATAACTAAATGCTTTGGCCAATGGATTATCAGAACTGAAAGAGGATTATCAGAACGGACATAAGAAATTACATAGTAATGCCTTGTCGACATGGGAAACAAGCTAAACGATGAAACAGTAAAAACTGAGAATATTGGGAAATGGAAGAACTTTTTTTATATGAAAGTTAGGAGTAGGACGACACGAGTTAACACATGGGTAATGACTGATAAATGATTACACACACAAGACACTCGCAGTTACACTTTGGTGTGATCCAGCAGCGCTTTCGTTAACTGGGGATACGGCCTTTAGGAATACACTCTTCACGATATATCATTTAGACTATTACTAAACTGATCATATTGATTATATCTACTATCACGATGTATCGGGAGGTATAACTAAAAATGGTGACATGGAATCGCGACACTTGCCAGATGCTTCTGGTATTATTGTACAGGGGTACCTGAGTGACAGTACTAGGTTCCCGATTCCTCTGTCAATGAATGAAGTATCAAAAATGAAAAAAAAAGAAAAAATAAAATACAAACATGACGAGTATCTTCAAATCCCTACTCTACGTACTCCAGTTTTGATCCACTTCAGATCAATGTCCAATTGTGTAGATGATCATGGATTGTCAATAATCATATCTGAGAAAGGTCACTACAAAATTTATCCTATCTTTGAAATAGCTCAAATGACAGTGTTGCTACATACGAGATCACACCAGAAAAATCACTGTTCAGTAAGTAAAGGAGAACTGTTGAAGTCCATCAATTATTCAAAGTTCATTTAAAGACCCATGTGATAACACTTCAGATATCCCAGTACGCAATATGGTTGGTTTCCTAACTCCTTCTTCACACACAAATTGATCATTTATTTTTCTAATAACATACAACTAGAACTTTAATATTAAGAGCTCATATAAATGATAGAAAATAGCAGATTACATGCAATTATTAGTCTCAATGACAGCATGAGAAATGAGTATAGGAATGAATTATGAGGTGGCAATTTTGACCAAAGGTATCAAAATTTATAACAAGCTTTATTAAGTTTTATTCATCTCAACCATAATATAACAATTTTAACAATATTAGATGCAGGGGAAAAAGCTTATCCTGAAAAATACTGAAACGAATGGATCATGAAATATATAGCCTATTACAATTACACTCGGGAGCATATAATAATTATTCGAGCTGCCAGAACTGTGATCTTTACTTTTAATAAGTATTTCTAATCACATCAACGTCGTTTTGATCATAAGATAACAAATCTTCTTAGGTCTGGGCGTACATATGGACACTGTAGCTTATGCTGACATCTTGCAGATATCCCCATAGGTCGTTCTCGTTCTCCGTTTATATCCTCAGTAGGTATTCAGAGGCTCCTCCATAAAACTTGACAGAAAATGTCCTCAGTATTTGCAAAGCCTCTCCAACGTTTTGCACGAAGCTAGCTGGAATTCCTCGTTTTTTGCCTTAGTACTTAGTTCACATATGTCGCTGGACAGTAGCGCAAGCGAAGGGAAATCATAAGGAATACCCATGGGATAAATATTTCTAAATTTGATTGCCCTAACATCCTCGCCGGAGGAAGGAAGGAAAATTTGCATAGGCTTTATTGAGACACTTCAATCCTTGGGAGTTCACAACATTTGCTATCCAAACATTTCATATGTAGATAATACTGAGATTTACAGATGTTATACAGAGTTCATTCTCTGAGTTTTACTGCATTTCCCCTCATAAATTCTGCGACTGTGTGGCGGCCATCATTAATTTTTGTGACCATGTTTCACTAAGAACCTTATCAGCTTAAATGAAATTTCCACTTCCAGATTTTTAGCGATAGTAATTCCTGCCTGTGGCAATACCACACTATAAGCTTTAAAATGACGCAATTCATGCCCATTTGAAATGAGAAAAGGAATTATAGGGATTAGGAAAATTGCTAACGAGGAGGAAATATTGAATGGTTAGAGAACAAAAGGGAAACATGAATAGCCTATGAAATTCTGAATAACATTTGGAAAAAAGAATGGCGCATGTGGGACTAACATGTTTTAAAGCAAGGAGGACAGGAATTTTTGAGGTAAAAGAATATTTTACGCATAACACATGACCAGTTGGATCTAACTACAATTCAAACAGAAAAACAAAAATAATTATTACTGTGAGACATACATTTGAGTTGGAAAAGTTATGGCTTTGGAGATGATTATGAAGTATGATTCCTTTTTCCATTACATGTGTTAGCGCAATGCACTACAGTTATATTTTTAGTGCCAGAACTACGTGGTCATTTCATAAAACCCTCATCACGCCCCATATTTGGTGTTTGAATGGCCCCCTTCTAAAAGTAAAAGTATTTCCTGAGGTGACGATTTGTGGTGTCTTCATGTAAATAATTCTTCTCATGCTTTGACGAAATTAGAAAGATCCTCAGTATATCCACCACTTATAAATGTCCTCTTGATCATCTGTTGGCTAAGGTGAGAAGGCGGAGTTTACCTGGCTTTGTTGATGCATGCCTTGTGACCACAAACTTCATAATTGCTATTGTTAATCACAAGAGATTGAGCTTTATCCCTGGACGGTGGAAAATTGCTGTAGGATCCACAGAAGGATGTAGCTGGGCTGCAACGTGGTGTCGAATTTTGAAGTTCGCGGGAAGATGGCCGGGTTGGGTGAGAGCCGTGCGCGCCATCTGGACGGCACCTGACACACTACCAACATAAGCAAGATGGAGAGTGAATGGCAGTAATTCACCAATTTTGAGCGGCCAGAAACAGTAGTTGTAGTGTCAGTTAAGTGTTGATCTTCCGCACGGTCATACATGAAGATATTTACCATTCATTAACGCCATCGTGTGGAAGGGAAAGCTGTATACAGAAATAGGAAATCACAGCAAAGTGAATGTCAACATCGTTGAATGACCAACGGTGCGAGAAAAGGAAGAAACAATTAGTACAGGTGTTGTTGCACTCCTTGCCAGTCTTTCACCTCTCGCACTTATTCCTGGGAAGTGTTTAGTGCTGTGAGGAGCCATTGTGCGTGTTGACAATTTGGTGGACGTCGGTGACGAGAAGGGAAAGAGACGGGAAAGTTATCCTTGAGGTGCTGGCCAGCTCTCCCACAGGCCAGGGAAAGGTCAGGCCTGAGTCATCTGACAGGCAGCCTGGCCCTCGTCAGAGACCCACACCTCACTGCCCTCCTTCCCTCCTTCACACAAGTGCATATTACGACTTGCTCCTCACTGTGCAGTGAAGTCAGACACTGCGAACCATTAGAAATCGTCCCAAGATGACATTGAAACACTCTACGTGGCAGTATGAGTTCGACTCCCTCCATGGTCGATTGTTACTCCACTGTTAGTGCCTGTTACCAGACAAATACATATGAGAACTAAACGTGTATATCTAATCCTGAACCTCAGTATGGTGTGCCTTAATCATGGTCATTTTTGACCCTGGTAGAACATAGTGCCTTGATAAGTATTTACTAGATTGTCAGTGTAGCTAGTTAGTGTGTGACTCCTGGTGACTGCTCCGTCCAAATCATTGACCATGTATAGCAACAAGATGGATGAACGTCTGAAGGAATTACTGCATGTCTACCGCAACAAATTCGCCCAGGTTGGTCTGATATTAGTGTCATTGTGTTGATTACTTTCGCAACGAATTTGACAGATAAGTTGGCACCAGTTGGTCAGGAGCTATTGTGCTGATGTTCATTTACTGGTATGTCTCTCTAATACTGGATTTATTTGAAGCACTGTCCATCTCTGGGTTACAGTGAAGTATAAGTTATAAGGTAATTTATCAAGTTAAGCCATCCATTGAATGTAATTTTAGATATGGAGAAGTTTTCTTCTGTGTTTGTATTATATCCCAACATAATATGCTGTACGAGTTTTACAGTAGGGTCAGCGAAGTACACCTGTAAAACTATAGAAGACCAAGTTAGCTAATGAAATTTGTTTGTTATTAGAATATTGTTTTTCTAGGTATATTTTGTGATTTTTTTTGATCATTCTGTTGCTATAATGCTCACTGCTGTCACAATAGTATGTTCCCACTTGAAGATTGTTATATTTTCAAGGGTACGATAACATTCTTTCTGTATTCATAGACTCTGAATACTACTGAATGACATTGACTCTGAGTGCCTCTAATTATTACTAAAATTCAAGAGGATTGCAGTAGAGGTGGTGAAATGCACCTGTAAAACTGTAGAAGACCTAGTTGACTAATAAGTCTTATGTTTATATCAGATGTTTCTTGTCTTTTTGTATATATTTTTATGATTTTTTTTTTTATTTCCAACCTGATCAAGCAAAACCATGCTTCCTAATCTTATGAAATGAAAGAATACAAGAAAGATAAATCAACCAAGAAGCAGGTGATACAGGCCTCAACTAAGGCAACCCACAGAGATTTATAAAACTTAAGGTGAAAGCATATTCTTAACAATAAGTGCTGCACAGTCTGATGTTGACCTACCTTACCAGATGGTACCCAGCTCTTTTGAATTTAGCACAAAACCCACTGGACACTCATGCCTCATATATGAATACACTTGTTCCACATGCCTCCATTACTTCTGAAGATGTTTATATGATTTCATTATGACAGTTATTGTAATATTTTTGGTAGTATTCATCTAGGGAGATCCTGTTCTTTCTTTTAATGCGAGAGAATTGTTTCACTTGAAAATGCCCATTTTTATGTATGAACAGGAATTTCAAATGCTTACTTAAAAGAGATTTACTCCAGCACCACATCCAATTATACACTTCGGTAGAGCCAAACCATTTTTTTTTATGCATCGTGAGACTTCTGTTTAATATATGTTGCACTACACTATCAGGCCATGTTTAAAGAAACTTGGCAGGGTTGTTTTGTAGGTAGCCTGTGTTCAGAATTGTGTACTGTGGTTGTGACTACAGTCCAAGATGGTTTCTGTTGCATAGAATATAGATTTCTTCAAATAGTCCTAATGTCTATATTATGTGGCTAAATTGGCCTAAAACTGCAAATGGGTAATTATGAGTTATTAACATTTGATTTTTTGCAGAATTTATATCTTTACCAGTTTTGCGTTTGAAAATTATGCCTATTTTGTCAAGAGTTCACAAAATATCCAGAACTTGATACTGAAGACAGAGTAAGCAGTCAGAGATGAAAGTATAGAGTGTTGCTTTCATGTATATATGTTTGAATATTTATTTTTTCTACTTTATATATTGTTGGAATGGTTGTCATTTTTCACTTATTACTATGTAAACAAAATGAAATGTAAAAATGCTTTATTAGTTGCTTTATCAGTAACCCCTATGCAGATGATGCTTGTATATTGCAGAAAATGGCAAGGATCACAATATCAGTAGAATCTGTGCCCGTAGGCTAAGTAAGAATAATTGTCTTTGGGAAGCATTTGACATCCATACACATCCTCCTTCCAACACATACCCAGATCATAATCTGGAAATTGTGGTGGGAATTTTCAGTGTG
Organism: Panulirus argus; assembly: GCA_038088735.1. Taxonomy (NCBI): domain Eukaryota; kingdom Metazoa; phylum Arthropoda; class Malacostraca; order Decapoda; family Palinuridae; genus Panulirus; species Panulirus argus. The sequence continues at coordinate 5,071 of JAYMFT010224076.1, read as the reverse complement.
AAAATCTTTGTCTGTGGATATTGATCATATGGTGAAGATCTTTGATTGTGATTGTTAAGGGATTAAGGTGAACTATGTGTGGACTGGGTGATTTCTTTGCAGAAATTGTGTGAGAAATACTTTGAGAAAGAGAGCGTGTATGATAGCATTGACATATAGGCTTTGTGGAATATGCTTTGATCATATAGGGTAAGAGGAAAGTTAATAGATGCAGTGAGTTTTTACTGGGATAGTAAAGCAAGTGTGTGAATAGGAAGGGAGAAAGATGAGTTGATTACGGGGAAGTTGGGTCTGCATCAGGGATTTGTGATGTCACTGTTATTGTTAAATCTGTCCATGGATAGGGTTGCGAGGAAGATGAATGCAAGGGTCTTAGGTCAAGGGGCAGATCTGTGGTGTACTAAGAGTAGATGGCTTGGGAGGTGGATCATTTACTTATTGTAGATGGTACAGCTTTGGTGGCAGACTAAAGAGAGAAACACCATAAGTTGATGACAGAGTTCAGAAGTGTTCAAAACAAGAACTTCAAGAATGAATAATAGTAAACAAAAGTAAGTTGATGAGATGCAGCTGGATGATGGGAAGAGATAGTTTGAGTAAGTGTGAATGAGTTGGACTTGGAGGAACTGGAGTGCTTTAGAGATCTTATAGTGGCACTGGCAGTGGATGTAATCATAGAGGCTGAATTGAGTTTTAGGGTGGAAGATGTACCAAGATCCTGGCTTGAATTGAGGAGTGTGTGGAAGGAGATGTCACAGTCTGCTTGGACAAAGATTGTCTATTTGAAGTTTTAGGAGTTTCATCAATTTGCATGATTATGAATCTTGGACCCTGAATGTAAAAGAGAGGGAGATTGTGGAAATGGAATGTCTAAGTACAATATGTGTTGTAAGGGGATTTGAATGCATAGGGAATGACAGTGTAAGAGAGAGGTGTTATTAGTGGAGTATGATTGAGAGGGCTGACCAGATTGTGCTGAAATGTTTTGGACATATGGAGAGTATTACCAAAGAGAGACAGATTTAGAGGATATACCTGCTAAAAGTAAAGGGAGCTAGAGAGAGGGGGAGACTAAGATGAAAGGATGGAGTTGTTTTACAGTACAGGTGGCATTGTGCTGTTAGTTGGCTGAAACAAGGAATATGAAGTAGTTAAGAAAACCACAGAATGGTCTGTTGGCCTTGACTGTGGATGGGGGCTCTGGTTTCAAAGCATAATAAATGACAGCTAGAGAGTGGATGGTAGTGAGTTAAGTTGTTGTTCACCTGTTCCTGATATTATCTTGTTGTGGCAGGTAAAGACAATAGAAATTAAAGAAAATTCAGTTTCTAATGAGTTTTAAATTTTTAGTTAACAGTAATTGTAAAAAGTTTTTCACCCATCCCCTTTTTGTCACATGTTATATTAGTGGTGTTTTTTTTACTATAAATCCTCTTAGATTTACATTAATTTATACCTGAATCATAGTAAGTTTCTTTATATGTTTTTCACATGTGTACATTTCTCAAATTTTTGTAATTATTTTTTTTATTGTCCTTGCAAATTACCACATGTACATGGATGCACGAAGGTTTTATCATTTATATCCCAAACATTTATTGGAAACTTAGTTCCTGGGATTCTCAGATGATCCTTCTTTGGGCATATGAAAAGTACACCTGTTTTTGTATGTAAAAGACAAATATTCCTGCTGATGGAAACATTAGATATGCCTTTGAAAGAGAATTTTCATAGTGGTGCCTTGATTTTATTTTTAGAATTATTGGGGACTTCAGCTAAGTTGCCTTTGGAGGATGTCATTAGCTCTGCTGTATGTGAGTAGAGGATCTCCTGATCTCGTATGTGAAAGATATTTTTTGCCACTTTTTCTTTTTATGCATTTTGTTACTGATACCCATGTCCCCTTTACTAAGAGCACATAGTGGGTCATATAATTGGAAAAGCAAAATGAATGCAGATTACACAAGCTGTAGACCTTTGCATTGTTTGGTTCCATAAGGATAAATGGGTCACATACCCATGACCCCTTTTAAGAGCACATAGTGGGTCATATAATTGATTTCCATTTGCACTGAACTTACTTTTCCATCAGAATTTGATTAAGGATAAATAGGTCACTTTCCATGTGCACTGAACTTGCTCTGCCATCAGAATTTGATTGCTTTATTGATTCAGTAGAAGCTGATGACATCACCGAACATAAAGCAGTACTTGTGAAAAAGTTAACTGACTTTCAGCATCTGCATACCCTATCCATCTATATCTCTAATGCCTGTTCCCTCCTGGAACTCCCTCAAGTGGGGTGGCCACAGCAATGGAGTCCATGACTAGTGAATTCCAGTGCTGCTTTACACATCCATACATTCAGTACATATGTTAATGGATTCATTCGCATGCGCATTCCTTTTGTATTTTTATATTATAATTTACATTGTTTTTAAAATTTCAGATTGATGTGGAGCGAATCATTCCATTCCTAAGAGACACAGGTTTGGTTTTGGCTGAGGATGTTGATGTCATCCGTAGACAACCGTCCCCTGCACAGAGAATACACACCCTTTTGGATATTTTACCTGCAAAAGGCTCTCAGGCATTTCAAGTAAGCTCTCAAATTTTAGTTTTGTTTTTGTGTTGGGCCATTTTTTTCTGTAATCGTTTTATATCAGGTATCTTTTTTAACAATTTTAACCATCAACTACGTGTTTACAATCAAGTCTTTTGGCTTAGTAAAGAAAATTTAGTTGTGTTTTCAGAATATCAGGGTTATTTGTTATTCTTAGAAGTGGGTTGCATTTGCTCCTGTATGTTTGTAGTTATCATATGATGAAACAAAATTCACATTGAGTGCAAAAACCCTCATCATTTGTGTTTACTGTAGACTGACTAGTAAGAAAGCTCCTTGTGCAGTTGTTTGGCCAAGGTGACTGGCATAACTTATTCAGCTTCTTTTATGTAATTGTCTATTTGTGATTATCTTTTTGTTGTTGCTAATTTGTACAGTTTGGGATGGAAGTTTTACACACACAAGGCCCCATTGCTTGAACTTTCTCTACCATTGTACAACCTTTTAAACTTGTGATTCCTGTCTGAATTGACAGCCTCATTCCTCCTCATTTATATAATTCTCTTTTATTGAAATACATTAGTATATTTTACATCGATTCAGATAAGTTTCTTTCACATAGTTTCTCGTTTGCTTCCTTTTGTGTCTCACAAAGAACTGTTCTACACTGATGTTCTTGACTGGTTTAGGAGCATGAAAGTTAGGATCACGTTTCTCGTTATTCTTCTCTTTTTCATGGTGGGGAAAAATATGACTTCTGCCCTCTCACTGTAACTCATCTCTTTTGTCTTAAATACCATCTGGATCTTTTCTGTTAACATTTTGTGCTGCTGTAAGTGCAGTGACCAAAGTTGGGAGGCAGATTTTGATTTAGGGCTATGTTTTGAATAGGTTATAAAACTTTTTATTACCAGGTGACAGTTTGATTCTGTAACCCTTTCATTATGTCAGGCCACATTTTCATCAGCCATAGTATGTTGTGCAAATCCTCTTTAGTTGCCAGACATATTACAGTGTGCTGAGCCACATTTTTGCATCCTCATTTGTATCTCATCTGATACAAAATCCATATCCTATCCAATTTAATAAGTGGATTCTTATGGTCAGTTCTACCATAAAGGAAACTTCTTTTTGTGTTTAAATGTTTAATGAAAATATTTTTTTCTTCATAACAGTTCTTTTTGTGTATAAATGTTTAATTAAAAAAAATTTTTCTTCAGTTCTAATAGATAATGTTCTGTTTGTGTATTGTGAATGAAAAGTGCATATGAAACATGAAGAACAAGTGTATGTAAAAAGATATGTAAATAGTATGTATAGGATGTAAGAAATCATGCATATAAAAAACTGAAAATATGTAATGTGGTCTGATATATTTAGAACAAAGTCACACCTAGAAAAAATGCAGTACCATCATGGCCTGTTCTCTCCACTAAGCACATTCCCTCACCAATATAGAGGAAAGGATATTACTTTTGGGTAATTTCTTCCATAATATGTGATATCTTCAGTTCAGGGAGCATCATATTAAGATAAATGTTCTTTGAGGGATTGTTTTTCAAGAATAAATGCTCAATGAAAGGGTTAGCAGTTCTCCTGAGGTGGCATTCTGGTGTCAGGTTTGGTACAGTGTCGGTACCAAGTCCTTTTTCACACAGATTCCTGCTCCTTTTTTTTTCTGCAAGATTCTTTTCATATTAAGTCCTTCTTTCACAGTTTTTTATCCCCATTACTTTTCATTTCCTCTGGATGAATTTCTTCAACCACTTATTATACCAATTTCAAAGCTTTTCATGATTACCTTTTAAGTTAATGCAATCCTCATTGTTCCTTTTTTTGCTAATGATCCTGGTATCATCTGCAAATGTGCCATACTTCAGTCCATTGACAGCACATCATAACCTGTGTATCATACTGCTTCAATTAACTTTGTCTATAAGTAATGGTAATGGAACACACATTATTGGAAATTGTAACATAAATGCATTGTGAAATATTATGCCATCAGGAGATATGCATCATGCTCCTGGAAGTGTTGCATCTGAAGGTTTATTCATATGATAATTATAATTTCACCTCACAAATATAATAAAGCTGCACACCTTACAAAATAGTGAACACAGAACAATAAGTGGCTGTCAAGCTATCACAAACACTCAATATCTATATAGTGAAACAGATCCTGCTAATACAGTCCTACCTGAACATACTTTGCACTCAGTTCTTTGCAGCATAGAATCATATATATATATTTGGGGATAGGGGTGTAAGAATACTTCCCACGTATTCCCTGTGTGTCGTAGAAGGGGACTAAAAGGGGCGGGAGCGGGGGGCTAGAAACCCTCCCCTTCTTGTATTTTCAGTTTCTAAAAGGGGAAACAGAGGAAGGAGCCAGGCAGGGAGTGCTCATCATCCTCAAAGGCTCAGATTGGGGTGTCTGAATGTGTGTGTGGATGTAACCAAGATGAGAAGAAAGGAGAGATAGGTAGTATGTTTGAGGAAAGAAAC
>JAYMFT010224065.1:0-11303 GCA_038088735.1 Panulirus argus | reverse complement strand
TCCTTGATATCTAGCTTCCTCTCCGGCCGATCTATCTCTGTGGTTGTTGATGGATCAGCCTCCTCCCTTTTCTCCATCAACAGCGGTGTCCCTCAAGGTTCTGTCCTGTCCCCTACATTTTTTCTCCTATTTTTTCGACGATTTCCTCTACTCCACAAACGATCCAATGAACTCATACGCCAACACTTCAACGCTGCATTCATCTCCATCCTTCAATTCTGCTCCCTCTTCTCTCACTCGATTTGCATCTCGTCTTGACACAGCTTCCTCAATAAACTCAGACTTGGAAAGGATATCTCATTGGGTTCACAAAATATTGTTTAAGTTTAATGCCTGTAGACCCAGTTTCTACCCTCTCTGTATCGAAAACTCCTCACAACTCTCGTATCTCCTTTGACGGTTCTGTAACTCCAACTCTTGACTCAATAAACATACTTAGTATTACTGCAACATCCACTCTTTCTTGAAAACCCCATTTTACGGGAATGGCTAAATCTGCCTCTAAGAAAGTGGATGTCTTGCTTAAATGTCGAAACTTCTCTTCTGAACAGTTGCTCCGTTTATACAAGGCACTGATTCGTCCTTGTATGGAGCAATGCTCTCACATCTGGAGTGATTCTAGATACCATTAACAACTTCCTTGGTCTCACAAGGATGCTTGCTATACATCAGAAACAAAAGAATATCGAATACGAAACAGCAATACTATCAGACAATACTATGAGTAATTCAATACTGTCAGAACAAGTGCCGTCGACCACACAGCTTACTCCACGCAACTCTGTCCTTAAATCCAGTTTTAGTAAACTTAATGCTAACAAATATTCTCCACTAATTACCTCTTTGAATAGAATGTTTTCTACACTGGCTCTTAATCAACCACCACCACGTAAGATAACAAACTTCGCCTGTTAACTTAAAACACATAATTTTACCACAGCGAGAGCTACTGACGCTTCCCTCTCCCCGTCGGAGTTTGTTGGAGTAACCGACTCGGTTTTTGTTTACTTGGCGAGCCGTGTAAACATAGGAGAAATGAGGTACTGATCTGCACTCCGGCGATCCTATTCTTCTTACCCGAAATCGAAGCGGAAATTAAAATGTTCCGGAGATTTCGTGGGGGGGAAGAGTCTTAAAACACGAGGGAACAAAGGATTTTTTTTCTTTTTGTTATCAGATCGAGCAGGTATAGGGAAAGAATGAGGGATGGGGTTTGGAAGTAAGGAGGGAAAGATAGTGGGGTAAAAAGGGAGAGGAGAGAGAAAGAGAGAGTGGAAGAAGACTGAAGCTATAAGACAAAAGAAAGGGATGAAAGGGGATCCATAGCATAAAAGGAAGGGGGGTTGGAAGCAATGACAGAGACCCAAAACAAAAGATGCTGGAAAACAAAAGGAATTGGCTGATGGAGGAAGCGAAGTATGAAGATCGATACTGAAGAAGAGTCAGCGACAGAAATAAACTAAGGCCATAGCTGGGCTGAAGGTAAAATCTAGATGCAACACGATCAGACCAAGTTAAGTAAATGACGCTGATAAAGTATATCAAATGACGTTAAAAAAAAGTAGAGAAGACAAACAATGATGGAGAAACTGATCTGTTAAAAACCACTAAACTTTAAAGGTGGCCATCACACACACACGTATTCCGTTTTACTCGGAAAAAAAATATCAAATTTCCAGTCCAATTACGTTTCAATATCGGGTTAACGTGACAAAAAGTAAATACAAAACATGACTGCGTGGGTTAGAGGACTGACTGTTGACACCTCTTCCTTCCTCTCACACTGAATCTGTGGATCTTTTTTTCCTTCTTAAGTTTTTCCCCCGTCGGAAGTTGCGATTGTAAAATAAACCACATGAAAAATTTAGATGTTAATGAGATAAAGGCAAAAACTGGCACCTATACTTCAAAACTTTACGAGATAATGTACAGAAGTTATACTTATGAGAAGAGTAATAAATGCCTACATCAGTAAATCAATCTATCTATCTATTAACTATCTATCTATCTATATTTCTGACGCCCGTTCCCAACTGGAACTCTCTCAAGGTGTTGGCCACGGCAATGGCGTCTCCATAAGTAATGAACTCCTGTGTCTAAAGACCTAAATGACAGCAGAATTCAGGTCGAGAGTAAAAGAGATTTCAAGAAAAGCTTTTCAAGCAATGGGAACTTCATTCTATCATTTCTCAGATGTATTCTCCTGTGAAGCTTACAATCACACCATCAAAGACAGGAATATGTTGAATTACGTTAAGTCAAGAGATAATTCTGAATAAACTTTCAGATAAATGTGAAAAAAGGTTAAAACATCATCACCTTAGTATATAATACAAGCTATGTTCTCCTGGGAAGCGTTGAATCAGCAATTAAGAGACGTATCTAAGAAACAGGGTATCAGCAATAATGACAAAGAACAAAGAAACGGAAAATAAACTCCAAACTTCAAAACTTAAGTTTGACATTGAGAATATGCCTCTTTCAGTGAAGGAACACAGCACCAGAAATGCGCAATTTCTGTCCCGAAATGGAATACAGAAGTACAGAACCGAAAGAGGTGGTATAAGTTTGGAAAGGGTTTATCACCTGTGAATACGGACGTGGAAACTTTAATGAACATACGCACAAAAGAACGATAAACACGGGAACAAAAAGACGATATAATAATACAGATAACGCAAAGAGCATCAGGTTATACATGAGAGAAATAAGGATGTAAATGAGACGCTGATGAGAACAAGAGATGTAGAGTAGAGGAGAACTGAGGCTGGGAGTGGGTGGAGACTTCTCTAGAAGGGAAACAGAGTTGGGAGGGACTGGAGGTGGAGTGGAACAAAGTGGGTGAGAATTTAGCGGATGGCAGGAGTGGGCGAATGGGCGGAAGTGGGAGGAGTGAGGGCGGAGTGAGTGAAGTTACGGCGGACAGGAGTGAGAGGGTGTGTGTCTGTGTCTGTGTGTCTGTCTGTCTCGGGATACCGGAGAAGAAAGGTGGGAGGAGTGAACGTGTCAGAATGGAATGGGTGGGGGAAAAGGGGTGTGATGGAGAGCTGAGGGAGAGGCGGAGGAGGGAGGTGTGTGTGTGTGTGTGTGTGAAGGAACGGAAGAGTGAGGGAGACCCCAGCACTTAACAAAGGACGAGCGACTTTTATGCCAATGTCGAATGTCATCTCAGCTTCATTTCACGGGTTAAGATGGCTACCGTGTTTGCTACGGGGGTTTTTTGTTTACACGACAGAGGCACTGGGGCGTGGGGAAGAGGAGATGGTAGAGAGGGGAAAAAAGGAGCCAAGTTCGGAAGTATTTCCTCAAAGAAGCGAGACGAAAATCCCCCCGGACATGGGGGACAGAAACGCAATTTCTTCAGGGAAACCCACAAATCTAAAGACACATAAGAACAATATATAAATGCTAAATATGAATCCATACAAACACAAGTGTCTGTTTCTTTGTATGTGTCACTGATAACGAGAAAGACTACGCGGAAACCAGCCGGAAGACCGTAAACCATTCAGATTTCCCCCTTCATGTGTACGAGGGAAAGAGTAGTCAAAACATACTGGGACTATTTACTAATTTATTTTATTTACGTTTGAACGTGAACCGAACCTGGTAAATACGGCGCTGCCCATTTACAACTGGCATTCTCTCTCTCTCTCTCTCAGACATGAGAAAATCCACTTGAGATATTTTTTATTGCTAGTTGGCAGTGTAATTATTTCCCCCCTGGTAGCTTCAAACTTCCGCCCAGGAGGAAATTTCCCCCAGTTTGGGAAATGCTGCACTAGGAGATGCAGGAGGAGAACTAAACGCCCAATCATCCATCGCTTAACAAGAATATGATAAGGTACCAAAACGAGTGGCTTTACGAGTCGGAAACTTAGCAACAGACTGATCTGATGAGAACAGAGGAGAAGAGGCTGAATTGCAGAAGCTTTTAACACGAAGCCAAGTAATCAAAGAGTTGTACATACTTGGAGGAATTAGAAAAATACCAAACTCCAAAGCACAACTGAAGAGGGTAGGAAAATTTTGAGAAAGATGCTTTCCACACTGGGAGATTCAAGACCTCAAGAGGGGGAACATCAGCTAAGAATTTCTGTATTGAACAGCTAGACACACCACACTAGGAGCAGACATGATGGCTGGGATCTGAGTTCAAGAACCATCAAGAATCATTCTTGGACAACTGTGTGTCAGAAAAAGAGATTAGGGATTGTAGTAGACATATGATGTTCTACAAAGTCAGATTTGAGAGCACAGTTGTCCTCGCTTTGATTTCTCAGCTATTATTTCTACATTTCTAGAACACTCACCACAAGGATAAACACGGGGAACTGTGATTTGTATTTAGAATAGCTATCCTATTACGGACATCTGAGAGTCGCAACTCGCGCCTAACTACATCCAACAAACAGTTTCACAACTTTCTGAAGACATACCAAAACTACTTTAAAAAGCTAATGCTTCGTATTCGATTCACTTTATATCTCTTTATGTTTCCAAAAGATCTCATTGTCATTCTCAGGCTTCGTGTGTGATTCACCAGACAACTTGCATGTCTTCAATATTTCATCAAGTTGTATGTCTTCAATATTTCATGATCATCCTTTACGTTTTTACGATATCAATAATGTAAGATTTTGATAACGTTCTCTCATCCTAAACACCAGTATATATAAAATCCATTTCAGAATAATAATAATTGATTAAACAAGCCATTATGCGGCACAGCTTTTACATTTCTTTGAGTGCTTTTGTTACAACAACAATTATCATATAACAGCAAAAAAGAACGCTTGTGAAGTTGGCTTTTCAGTGGTAATTAGCGTGATCAACAGAAACTCGCCATTAGTACTGCAAACCTGACACAATGTATTGTCCACTCATTATTTTCTTATGATGAGATTTCCTCTTCACGTTTAAGTGATTCGAATTTTTCCTAACTCCATGACGATAAAATGATTCCATGAAAGCTCGTTCTTGGACATATCTTAACGACAGAGCTAAAATCTCTCCATTTTAGAAACATGGTAATTATCCTGCGGTAAATGTATACGTGACGGCATTCACATTCTTATGCATGACTCATTTCCACATTATCAAGCATATTTTGTGCAGTTATCAAATAATGAATACCTCGATTTCTTTTCTTTCTTCTAATTCTTAAAACACTTTTCTTTTCAGCATTTTTCCCTGAGTCAGTTTTGAATGTTCATGAGTGTCTATTCTGGATCATCTAATCAAACCAATCATGTTTTGAGATATCAAGTGATTAAACGGAAGTTTCTCAAAAAATTCCGGACAGTCTCATTTGAGATATAACCCATACAGGACTGGAAAGGACTCGGCGGCGGCAGGAACAGCGGAAGGCACGGCACTGGACTCGGCAGCAACAGCGGAAGGCACGGCACTGGAAGTACCTAGAGCAAGGACACAAAACAGCACTGACATCAACAGTGGCAGCCAGCACAGTGGCAGCCAACAGCAGCATCTCTCACGCCACCACCAAATCTATCTCTACCTGTGACGCCACCACTCGAACTACAGTATCAATTAAACCGGCCGTAGTTATAGAAGCGGTATTAGCAATCTCATTTTCAAAGGCGTTGTTACCGTTGTCAACAACCTCATCGTTAACCACCACCAGTGTGTAGTTATAGATCAAGTTAACAAGCAGGAGGTCGTTAAGAGGCAAGCCCCCTTACTGACATATCTCAAGGGCCAGGTGATGAATGGTAGTCTCGTTGCAGCACTGTCTTTGTGACCCGCCTTGTTAGCGCTGGGGCGCTGGTGTGCGAGGGTGCATTTACAGTACGTCTTGGGTCGGTGGGGCGATACGTGGATTTACATGCCTTCTTTATGGCGTGTGTGTGTGTGTGTGTGTGTTATTACCCATTATCCACTTCTGTTCTTTGAGGAAGTTCTACACTCGTGGGGCCACACGTCTTCAACTTTCTCTATTATTATCCAACTTTTGAGCGCCTGAAAGCCGTCCATCTTCACAACCTCATAATTCAGTCTATTCCACTCATCTATGTTATTCTTAATGATATCCTGCATCTTTCTAAGACTTGCGCACTATCTACTTATAAAGCTTCGTTCTTCTGTCGTTAACACAAAATACTTCGAAATCACTGACCAAAAATTACGGTTCAAAACAAATCAGATTTTTCAAATCGATCTAAAATCCTCTTACAGAAGAAGACGACAGATATTCCCTCCTGAAATGGTCATACACATGAGTCTATGTTGTATTGCTAAAGCACAAAAACTTTTCTGGTTATTCTTCGTTCTTCAGCATGAAAACTATCCAAGAAAAATAACCCTCAGAGCTGTTGACAGATTATATAATTCGGCTTCCTGTTACAGACGTCTGAAAGCTTCGACAAGGAAGATTCTGATGTGCCTGGAATTCTCTCAGAAATGCGAGGTGATTACTAAACATGAAGGACTCCACAACTTATCCTTAATCCATCTCTTTATCTAGGAATCAGTATCATTTAAAACTGCCTACTGACCTCGATGGGATATACCCCTGGTTTAACTATACTCTCAAGAATTCCAGTGGTTACTGGAAGAAAGACCACGACTAATTCCTTACGGCACCGTCAGTACTGATGAAAAACAGCACAATGCCCGACCGCTAAATGGAAATTCAAAATCAAACCTCAACAGTCCTTTCTCCCCTCTTCTTTGTTGAGCAATCATTGCCTTGTTCCATCCCATCGCATTACCATATGGATGACTCTTCATGTGTGTTTCTGTACATGTACTATTGTCTGTGCCTGAGAGAGAAAGAGAGACGAGAATTGCAGGTACACGCGCGTGTGATTTCTATATCCTTGCTGCTTCTTTCCATGCCTGACTCCAGCCATTTTGTGAATTAATAACTTGTTCCCTTGATTTATCGTCAGCTTACAGATTCCGTCTAGCTTAAAACTTCCTCCTTTGTTTAACTTTTAATTACGCTAATCCATCATCAGCTCCTGGATGAAACAATGTGCAATAAATCAAGGTAAATGGGTTTCTTGCATATGGAATCCGGATCCTTCATCAAGACCGAATTATAAAGACTGAGGGCCACGTGACGTCACACTGACTTTTACCATCATACGCGGATCTTAACGCAATGAAGACCACCTCAAAGTTAGGAATCCAACCCGTCATCGCAATGCGTAACTCGGCATCACTTTTCCACGTTCCTTAGGCCCCGCCCAACATACCCTGCAGCAGTAACACCTGGCGACGGAGGTGACGATAACGATCATTATTTTCACGGCCAGGTAATTACCTGGTAATCCTTTCCCATGTACTGCCTTGTCTTCTTATTAAGCCTCATTTTTTTTTTTTTTTCTCCTGCACCGCTGGCTGCGTACTGTGTCATTTTCCTCGATGTCGTATCTTAGTGCCTTCTCATCTTTGAGCAACACCACATGTCTGAAACACTGATGTATCATCTTGTCGCCTTAATACTAGACCATATAAACAATGCATCAGAAGACTCCTAAAATTTCCTTCAGAATATCACCTTCCTTTCTGAAGGGCATCCACTCATCGCGTTCCTGTCCCCTTTGCCAACGTAAGTCTTTTCCAAAGGCGCTTGCCTCAGGGTAGAGCGTGAGGAGGCGCATATCATGCTTTCTTCTTTATCTTTTTTTGCCTCCTGACAACAAGCGTGGATGCAAATTTGCAAAACAGCGGAAGCAGACACTTGGTGGGCGCAGGGCGGGTGGAACTAACCAAAGGTGCTGGGGACCCTGATGGCTAGGTATCGTGTGAGGTGATCTACCAGGCGGGGCCATCCAAAGCCCCGTGTCTTGCAGGATCAATATCAACCCCCGGATTACTTCATTATGCAAATGGGGTCTTCGGTGTGGTGTCCAAAAGTATGGTCTGCAGGTCTGAACATATTCGCGCTTAGTACAACGGCTATTTTTATGATACAAACGCTTGTTCTGTGCCCTTAAGGCGAGCACAAGGTGCTACAAACAACAGAGTAACGGGACTTGAGTTTTACACATCCCTAAATATGATTCCATAAACTGTTTTCAAATTCTTCGGGTCTGCAAACGCTTACTGTCCTCAGACACGCACCTTGATTATACCATGATTTTCAGTGCACAGTCGTCCAAAGTATTTCTGATGTTCCATAATCTATTTTCCATAATATACTAAAGCACTGATGTCTGATTGTTTAGTCAGGCTTTTCGACATTTGTATAGCCCAAAGTGGTATGCCTAAGGACAGGCATACTGTATATATATCGCCGTCATATATGGGCATGGAAACAACAAAGGTGAATGTTCCAATCATAGATGGATAAACATACCTCCTAAGGTATGGGAAAGTGTTGATTAAGAGGGGTGATGGCATGCACTATCTCTGATGCCTGTTCCAAATGGAGCTCCTTCAAAGGGGCTGGCCACGGCAATAGCGTCTCCGTAACTAGTGAACTCCAGAGATTGCACTTATCATCAGATTGCGAAAAATCAATGTGGATACAGGAGTGGAAGAGGAATTACGGGCCATATGTCTGCTTTAAAGACTGTGTGTGAGAGGAACCCGCAGAAACAAGGTGGTTTTCCAGGAATGCAACTCAATGCACGGAGGAGCTTCTCCCGGGAAAGTATGTCTTGTGCCCGAGTTGGAAGGGAGGGGAGTGAGTGGTTGCTGGTGGAGTCGTGTTTGCATTAAGGGTGTGTGATGGCCGTTTGATCTGTTTATGGATGGGGTAGTTAGGGAGTTAAATGAGATGGGTTTTGGTGCTGGTGTGTGAGTTTACAGTATGGTTGTGGTGAGGAGGGCAAAATGCAATGCAAATTAACAGCAATACTTAGACGTTATAGATAACTCTTATTATCTTAATCTTAATTAGTGCCTATGTATGACTTAGAGCTCACACTTAAAAAGAATGAAACACGATAACTTTTCTGTACACCTTCCCAGCTATCTTGTAACACAAGACGGCAGCAGCGTGCTATCTGACAACAGGTGTCAACTTGGGAGGAAAAAAGAAAAAATGAGCCCAGTTACTTGACAACAATTCTGTGTCACAAGGTACATGTTTTGTCCTACCTGACGCCTGTTCGGTGTTATGATACACCGGATTCTTCCTAGATAAAAATTACCTTGGTCTGGCCGCCAGGCATGCCTGCGCTTGCCCCTCGTCTTTTTTTTATCCAACACTTTTCCTTCCCACTTCAATGCCCATGACTGTTTCGTCTTGTCTAACCAAAATTTAACTTCTACCCACAGTCTTTTCACTCGCCAGGATCACAGTTTATCAGTCCCTGTCTAGTGCTGATACAACGCTGGTTTTCCAAACATAGGGTTAAATACAGTGTGTGTGTGTGTGTGTGTGTAAGTAGCTGCTGGTAATAACCCATTCTGTACTCCACAGGGAGGGAGTTTTACCTCATGGGGTCCCCATCTCTTGAACATTCTAATTTATACAATTTTTTTAATCTACGTATACTGTCTGCATTAACCATGTCATCCACAACTCTTAGATCATAAACTCACGTCATTAAATCTTTCTTTAACAACTGTCTTGCTCATGTCCTCTAGTTCTTCTAGCCCTGCATATCTCGAGAAGCTATTCACTGTTTATGTCGACTCTCGGTTTCAAAAACTTAAAAAGGTTGTGATCACGTCACCTCTCGCCTTCTCTCTTCCACGGTGAGCAGATTCAAGGTCTCTAAGCCTTTCCCTGTACCTCACCTCTATTAATTCTGGTACCACCTTTACTACTCTTCTCTGGATCTTCTCCATTTAGCTTTCTGTGCTTCTTTACGTACGGTGTGAACAAACCCAACAAGCACATTCTAATTTAAGCAAGAGGAAAATAAACTGTCCTCTTGGAGTTGTACTCTTAGCTCATTATGCCTGCACACATTCCAACCCCAAGAATGTCAGGTTTATACTTCCTGACCTGTAGTCTCACCCAGTGGACGTGGTTGGTTTCCTGAGCGATGCGGGAGCCACACGGGTGATCCTGGGGCAGGACGCTAAGGTATTTAGGCATTACTGGGTTTCATCCATTGGGATTGGAGTGAAGACGTCACTGGCTTTTATACTTTAAGGGAGTAAAAGTCAATAAAGGCCGGTGGGAAGAAAGTAGGAACTTTAGGGAGACAGTAACTTATAGAGTCGACTAGGGTCTGGTTTGAAGGTTATACAGGACACTTCAAGGGGAAAAGAAAACTACAATTTGCAGAGAAAAGCCTGAGTGTTTAGCACGACTAACAGAGAGCAAGGGACTTGGTGGTTGAGGAACTAGTGACGATGGAAGAGCTGAAGAAGGAAATGAATTATCTCAGAGTTACAGAGTTGCAGAAAATGGGAAAATATTGAAAATGAATGTTAAAGAAAATGGAAAAATATTGAAAATTAATGTTAAAGAAAATGGGAGGGGGATGGGAGATGTAGGAATTAAAGAAACCGAGAAGCGAGGCAGATAAAGGAAAAAGAAAAAAGTTGGGGGTGTGAGGCGTGTGGCAGCTGAGACCGCCTAAGGGCTCCTCCTTTATGAATTTATAATGAGGTACTTCTGTTTTTCTTCTCTCTGTAGTGGGCCGGATCAATTCTCATTTTTGTGGGTAAGAGATCCACTCCATCTCCCCCACCATCCACAACTTACGAACCCTACAACTTGCTACCTCAGAAACACGCATCCACCCTAACGAAAGTCGTTGAGCCTCTATCTTCTATTCTGTCACTTTCTACTGTTTCATTAACAAGTCCTTTATGACGCTGTCAATTAGTCTACCACTCGCCACGGATCATTAATTGATGCCGTTTACAAATTTCAGTTCACTGGATACAACAGCTACTCTGATGAAGTCTTCGCTCTGCATAATGTAAACAAAGATTACGATCTCTCTTCTCCACCAACGTACCAAACCACGCCGAAAGAGCTCATTCAAAACCAGCTAAGCACATGCCATAACCCAAAACAACGAGGTACGACCCATGACAAGGAGCAAATCATGACAAAACATAGTTGAGCATTAAACAAAGATACTTGTCTAAAAGGATGTAGGAAGTACTTTTATAGAACAAGAGGTGTGAATAAATACACCATAATCGACCATAATGATTGAAGACATGGTTAATGCAGACAGTATACAGAGCTGAGTCGAAAGCGATCCGACTTATATACTGTCCCAGGATAACTTCCAAACCTGATCTCCTTCCCCTACGCCGCAATGTTGGTTCACTTTCCCTTTTTCTATAGGTATTACTTTGGCTTTTGCTCCCGAGAGCTGGCTGCTTGTGTGCCCCCACCACTAGCTAGACCACGG
>JAYMFT010224054.1:0-11303 GCA_038088735.1 Panulirus argus | reverse complement strand
ATATATATATATATATATATATATATATATATATATATATATATATATATATATATACATATATATATATATAGCGTTTCAATTCCATACATATGCGTGGAAAGTTACCTTCACATACATGGATGAAGAATTAACTTTATGTAAATGTATGGAGAGTTAGTTAACCATATACAAGTATGGAAAGCTGACTTTTGGGATGAGTTTGATAGAATTTAAGTTTGGCAGGTCGGATGCAATCCTTGAGGTGACATGTCGACAGGGTTGGCAGCACTGGGGCGAATGGGCATAAACAAAGACGTGTTGTAATGCCCTAAAGATTATTGTGATAACCAAAGCGAGGAACGGGTGAATATTATGTGCAAGCAATTGTAGATAAGTGTGACTTTAGCTAGGAACATAGGCAGTATTTTGATAGGAATCTTTTGCTTATAAGGCTTGATGGAAAGAGCCGGTTTAATGCTTGGGTTGTCCTAGAAGTAGCTATAGTGAAGCCCAGCAGTCCCTTTACGCTTGGAAGAGATCTTATGCATTGCGTAAGGAGGCATCGAGATACGCCTCCGTGGTGTAGTGGTTAGCGGTACTATAAGTCAATATGGGCCAGCCCGGGGACGGGCATGCGTTCGAAGAATGGGTACGGCACTCGGTCTACACCCAACCCAGGTGTTCATTATTTTTCTCACTGAACTGTTCGATAAATGGGTACCGAGTAGTAGCTAGTGTGTGCGTGTGTGCTGCATGCATATGTGGGAGTACAGACACGGTACACATATACATCGATAAGAGACGAGGCAACACGAGCGTACTGCTCTCTTCCTGTGACACACTTATAGTAATCCACAAGCGACAGCCGGAAAATCAGACGTGCCCCCTTTATAAACCGGAAAGTATTCAGTGCCCCGAGCTAAGTGGGAAAGTCATTAAACTAATTAACGGTTATCGGTGGTACAGTGGAACTGAGACGATCCACGCGCTACTGTGGTCTGAACGGTATAACATGTAATTGATTTTTTTGGTTTGTTTGTTGGGGTAGCCGTTATAGACCACATATTCATTGAATTATACAATATTTGTAACTTCACAGATGTGACCACAGGTGTGAGAAGAATGTGTTGCCACAGTAGCATGAAATGTGGTGTGTATAAATGTTGTACTGCTGCATAATAAACAAGAGCTGTAGAAATTTTATCGTTTACCACCTGCAGTAATAGTGGAAGTTTCCCAGGTAATGAGGTGGGGCAAGCCCCAGGTACTGTGCTTTTAAAGGTGGTAACTGTTTTACCTTAAAATAGATATATGAAGGAAGAGTTAACTATAATATATGTACATCATGTTAACAATATATATACATACAGAAAATTAAATTCATGTGATATATAGATAGATAGATAGATACATAGATAGATAAAAATATGGAGAATTTACCTCAGTCACTCCTTGTTCATTATAAAAGTAATGCATACTGTTAATGACTAATGCCAACGAAATATTTGGTTAACTAGCAATTAATTCCTGGCTTGATGAACATTCCAACGTCTTGGAACATAAAATTCATCTTTCCAGCAATGGGACTGTCTGATCTGAACGTACAAGAGTCTTAGGAAAATAATCTACAGTCCAGTTAGACATGTCGAGGTAAAGGTTGGCCACCTTCGTGTGGCAGTAGGGAGCAGAAGGAGCAGGCGGATCATGCGATGCAGCTGACAAAAAACCTTACGAGGTGCTGCTGTGACCCAGCTGCTTAAGTTGTTTTACTCTGGGTACGTCTGCTCCCGTGATCTATATAAATCCGCTGTGTCGTTCAGCTGTGTCTACAGTAGGTACTCTATAGGTGGTTTACTTGCTGCTGTATCTTGGTGACTAACGTGATTTTGGGGCGAGATATGGGGGTAAGGATGAAAGACTGTGAAAAAGAATTCGAATGAATTAGAAAAAGCGAAGGTGAACGTAGAACAGAGAATGATATGTTGGTGGAATATGGACGACAGAGTGAGTGAGAGGGAGAAAGAGAGCGACGGGATATGAAGGGTAGCGGGTGACAGTTTGTGGTTGGAGGAGACGGATGAGGCAGATCTGATGAAGGGGACGGGTTAGGCAGACTGTGAATGAAGGAGAACTGATGAAAAGGACGGGTGAGGTAGACTCTGGATGATGAGATGAGTGGTGTAGGGTGTGGATTAAGGGGATGGGTGAGGCAGACTGGATGAAGGGGACGGATAAGGCAGACTGTGCATAAAGGGGAATGGGTGAAAGGGGACTGTGGATGAAGAAGACAGTTAAGGTAGCCTGTGGGTAATTGTCGATGAGAGGCTTCCGCTGACTCATATCCTTTTTGCGATAAACTAGTTCGTGACTCTGTAATATGCTTATCCATTCCCCACGCCCTGCCAGGTGCCACGGTAATGTCGTGTTCTCTGAAGACAGCACCGTGCTTAGTCCAACGAATGCTAAGAAATCATGGAGAAACTCCTACACAGATTTCAAAATTATTGTTAGATTTACTTGCAAAGAAATTTTAACCAGTTGCACTGCTGAGACGGTTATAAATCGTTGCTCTCGCTATGATTTCACAGAGAGGTAAAACCTGGCATGAGGACCATACCCTTGCCTCAGGAATGACAATACTGGACCCCCAGCTTCTATGTACGTATACACGAACGCATAGCGTCGTCCCAGAAGACCTCTCATATCAGTATGGAATGTTCGCTCCTGACTACGTCTGGCATAACACCCTCGTAGTCTAATATACATAGCTTCACCAGTCCAGCATTAATACCTCTCCATCGCCGATACATCACCACAGACTTAATTCACGATTAGTACAGTTACCAAAACAACCACCACCAGACAACCTTCACATTATGATTAATGGTCACAACCAGCATCAAACTCTCTCTCAGTAATCAGAATATCACATATATTACGTCACCATGTCTTCACATTCATCTGTAGTTTGTCATACGTCCATCAAGGAAGAGAGACCTAGTTAAGAGTGACATGATTATAGTCTTCAAGTTTCTGAATCAACTGGACGACGTCGACAGCGAACAGTTCTCCAGGACATGCGATACTGTAACCAGAGGCCCTGAAAAGCTACGCAAAAAGTTCCTTAGAAAGGACGTAATGAAGTACTATTGTGGTTAAAGGTGGTAGATGACTGAATTAGCCTATGCAATGAAACAATGAATGCCAGCAATACACAAATGTTTAAAAGGTTACATGATTGTTAAGATAATTAATAGATGGGGCCTCACGAGCGCTGTACCAAAAGATGATTATGTCTGAGCAACAAGTATTTGTCAAACCAAGAATTATCATCCCAGCAACTTATGTAGAATATACTCGTATCTTTAATGAAATCTATGAATAAAGATACTGAAGAGGCTGATATATATATATATATATATATATATATATATATATATATATATATATATATATAGATAGATAGATATGGATATAATGTTTTACCGAACTCTAGTTACCTGAGAGCACACCACTAGTGAAAAGTTCACATTGACGAGGCTGTGTCATACTTGACGAAAATAGTCCCATGGAACTTTCTTCACAGTTCATCCTCTCCCTGTTACTGGAAATTGTGCAGCCTTGGAGCTACAAAAGCCCCCGAAGCAGGTATCCCAGACCCCCTACCAAACAAACACGGCAATAGCCAAAAGTATATATAATGAAATTATCCAACAAGCACTAAATAACCGCCATTCCAACTCAAGTCCCGAACACCGTTCCACCAGACATATGCCCACTTGAAACTACGCTCCCCAAGCATGTACAAGGTATTCTTTCTCGTCAACGTGCTCTGCACACCATCTTTTCAGCATTACAAACATATCACAGCCCTTCATGAGTAAAATCTAACCTCCACCCTTAAAGCTTTGCACTGAAAACTTATTCTTCAGTTATCCTGTGCTCGCCCACGAGACATGCACACATCACCACACCTTTTGAACTGTGACCCCGCCTGGTGGACGTGACCAACATCCTGAGTGCTGCAGGACCATTGCAGGGGATTCTAGGGCAGGATTTGGTAAACGCAAATATTAGTTTATGCATAATATGCAGTATTCCTTTCAGTTTAGATTGTAAATCATCACATCCTAATACATTAAGCTGATCAGTAAATGTATTTGCATTGCAAATTGTATTTCAAAAGGAATGCAAAATACCAATGTTAGATATACCAAATTGTGCCATTAGCATTTAGTCACAAACGCGTCAGATCAGTATGATTGTGTTTTAACCTTCAGAAACCAAGTTTAACTCAATCAATAGAACTTAGTAAATTAGATAATCAGGTCAAATTTGATGCGCAGACTCTTAAAAGAATATTTTCATTTCTTCATAACCCTGTGATAAGATTGATAAGACCATATTGATTACACCTGTTTGAAAATATGTTTGACAGCATTACGTATGTATGCCTAAAGTATACTTAGGTAAGATCACATTCTTAGAAACGAATGTTCCAATTGTTCATTTCCTTATCGAGTTTGTGTGGGCGTGCGCGATAGTATGAGGACATATTTCGTACATGGATGGCTTGCAGTGTTTCTACGTAATACTCTAATTTACCTTTCCCATAACAAGTAATCATAATCTACATATTTATTCTGTATCCATAAAGGCAGGGAAAGGACGAGAACTAAACAGACGGTGGCACAGTTTAGCTGGCGTTAAATTCATCGCAAATGTCCTCTTGATACCTATCCCCGACCATAGTTGTCAAGAATACTGTAACTTTATATTTTTCTTTTTATATTCCTTGAACTTATTAGAATCTAGGTGCCAGCCTAATCGAATCTATTGTTGACTGAAAATTACTTTCATAACAGTCTTTTTGATAGCTAAATGTTTTGAACGATGAAAATTTGACAGTTTTGTATCCCCTTCCACCAAGCACAATCTCCGAATTGCCAACCATGAAGTTTCCACTATATCGGCATTTATATCATAAGAGAATATTGTCAATAGATATAAATATATGATAATCATCTTGATCGTTTATTTTGAGAGGTAAAATTTACTTTATTTAAGGACATTAGCTTGAAAAGATTATGGATAGATGCACCTTTATATAACGCTTGCAGTCTTGGGTCCCGTTTGTATCCCTGCTTACTGGTTTGTTGACATATCAGCGGTGGGATGGCGATCGCCCCTGCACGCGCTATTTTGATAGTCAGTTTCAATATATTTCGAGTAGTATGCAAAAAGTACGGATTATATCTTTTTATTGGGATGATGATTATCTTGTTCCAAGGATTTTCCGGTTACTACGTTCTTCGACTGGGGTCAGAAGAGAGGCTAGTGGATACCCTGAGCCGATCGTTGCCTATAGACGAGGTGAACCTGATTGAGGTAAGGTGATCAAGGAAGGAGGTGCTGACAGGTTTAAGGGCCACAGTTTCAGTTCAGAGTTCTTTTTGAAAATGCTATTAAGGGGAAGTACAATACAACATAAGAAAAGATTTAGACATCGGAAGTCAAAGAGAATTTTAAGATAGAATTCTTATTTTAGGCGTTATTTTCATGAGTTTTTATTAGTATGGTAAAAAGTCTGGTTATCCTCTTGTCGCTGTTAGCTTTGAATACTGAGAGATTTGTTCTGTTGAGAGATTTGATTAAGGTGATAGTAGGGTTTGAGGAAAGATTTGGAATTGAATAATATAAAAGTAGGCGATACACTTGTAGAAAAAATCAACTACCAATGAGGACTTTATAAAACCTCTAAAGCAGTCAAATATATATATCTGTAGGTGCAGTTGCTCTGTCCATGTAATTATAGGAATCATATATATCTATTTCCTTCTTGCTTAAGGAAAAATTCTTCTTAAACTAGTTGGTTTCCTGGGTTTCAAAGCCCAAAAGTTTGACTTAAAACCTTGGTGCTAGAGACTCCTTCAGTCTTTAGACTACCTCAGCCTTTTCCGGTACCCTGACTTCAAAGTCCTGGTTTGTTTTATCCATAACACTTCTTCATGCAGAAGTTTGGAAATACGTAGCAGATGACCTTTTGCATAGCATTTGTCACTCTGCTCAAGATAGAACCACCCAAGCTAGAAAGCCTTTCAGTCCTTCTGTGAAGACTCTGATGGCTTGGACATGACTCAAGCCACTTTTATAACAATGATAGGGCTACTAATATAATTTTACTTTGAAGAACCCGTCTCTGAGTTCTGATATTAATCTGTTTGGCCCTGTTTGAGATTGGTTTCTTTAGTCATGTATATTGGGGAGGCCAGTTGCTTCTCCAGTGCAACCCAAGTTTAAGCTTTTTTTTTTATTATAGCTACAGGCTTTTAATTGAGAGTTAATGCATTACATTCTCTAACCTGCACCTTAGATTCATAACTGACAGTGAAGGTATTGAATGTAGAAATTGCACTTTTGTCATGAGCTCATAAATGGCTTTATGCCCTTTTAAATCTCATAAAGAGTTTTGGACTATGCCAGAGGTTATTGATGGGAACATCGTTTGTGCTCTTTGGAAGCCTTGAAACCCCTTTTGGAAAGGAATAACTTTATGTGAGTAAAAAACTTTTTAATTGACCCATCCTGGGTTTTACCTCCAAGCGCATCTACCACCTCTGTCAGACAGTATCGTAACTTAGACATCATGGATCTATCCTGTGTGGCTCAAGGGATTCTTCCATCAGGAGAGACAGATAATGGTATGTGGCTGATTCAACTCTGAAGAGACTTATATCTACGTTATGGTTTAATCTGCACTTCCTGAAAGTTTTTCTTTAACCCACAGTTTTCATTTACGTATGCTTCCATATTCATAGATCACAGAGGAGAGAAATGTTGGCTTTAGATGTTGAAAAACTTTTTGAGGCAGTATCCTGCAAACATTATTTCTTGGTCTCTTTACCCAGCCTTGCCTGCCTTTCTTTTATCATTGAAAAACCTCTGTCATTACTAGTTGTGACTGCTTTTGTATTGATGTACATAATCAGCATTTTCAGAGCTGTGATTGGCCAAGTACAAGTAGGTCAGTGGTAATATCTGTAGAGGTGTGTGATTGTCCAAGTACAGTCCAGAAATGAGCAAGATACTGCTATTTAGTCAGGAGGATTGCAACGGGTGGGGAAAGCAGTAATTCCTGTTGCATACCTTGTGAGGTTTTCGGGGTCTTAATCCTCACAGCCCAGGCAAGGCCCAGGCTGTTGAATTTGGTTATTGGTCGACCAAGCTGTTGGAAGGTGCAGCCCTCAGGCCTAAACAGCCCTCGCAGCCTGAATGGTGTGGTACACTTTGTAGGTACTTGTCCTGTGCACTCTTTAAACTTCTCTATTGTGCATCCATTGTGTTTATAATGTTAGTTGGCAAAGGTGTTGAAGAGTCTTGGGCCCCAAATGTTGAAGAAGTTCTCTCTTTTTGGGCATATTATACCTTTGGATTTCAGCGGTAGTATTTTACAAAGTCTTCCATGCTTGTCATGCCAGTAGAGTGTTTTATCTGAATGTAAGTTGGGAACCATACTTTTTAATATATTCCAGGTATAGGTGATGATATTCCCCACCAGAAAGAAAGAAGTTTGAAAGAGGTTTAGAAAGTTGTAACCTTGGTCCTTTTAAGGAATATCCTCATGAATCTTTCAAACTCACAGGACATTGTCTCACAGAGAAAATATTTTTCAATTCTCCTAAACCTTCATTTTGTAATTATGATAAATGTCATAATATTATTGTTGATATTGACATAGTCATCACTACTATTAAGTCATTACTACTATTATTCATTTTTACTGTTCATGTTTTCATCATTCATAGTGGAATATATGTTTTGTGTATGTTAGGCATGATGAAACTGCTGTGGACACACTCAAGCATATCTTGATATTCAATTACCTCATCATGAAAGATATAGACTTGTTTCTTTTCTTTTTCTATCTACTTCTCTTTCCATGTACATTGGATGCTTCAGTTGTAGTGAAGCATTTCAGCTCACTTACACATATCCTTAGATGAATTCCAGCAGGATGAAGTGAACAGTAAGTGTATGCAATTATGTGATATTATCTGTTTCTTACTGGAATTACATTGCTTATTTGTTTTTCAGAGGGCACCCGTGGATGTTGAAAGTCGAGTGTATCAAGCAAATGACAGAGGAGATGCTGATAGTCACAATAAAGGTGAACTACAGAAAATTGTCAATTTGGGTTGACAAATTTTCATAGCTGCTTTACATTATATTCATTAAAATCAATGAAGCACATTTGTTATTTTTCAAGCAGAAAGTGTTAATGTCATTGGCTCATTTGTATTTCTTATTTATTTTTCTCGATAAGATATTAAGAACATTTTGCTTTGATTATTTGTGATGGGGCTCTGGTTGTAGTGTATAATATATGACAGCTGGAACATAGATGTAAGCAAATGAAGCTGTTCTTCATGTGCTCCCAGTGCTACCTTATCAATGCAGGATTTGTGAACAAGTATGAATAAATTTTCTTGAATTCTGTCGAGTACAGTATGAAGTTTTTCATCATTACTCTGATTTCTGCATTTTGTATGAAATCAAGGCTAGGCATTCCTGATGCTGTGTATTGATACATAGTTATTGGTAAAAAGAAACTGGATGGTTGTAGTTTATAGAAGCACAGGGTTATGAGGTTGCATAGTACATATGACAAGGTATATGCCAGGGAGACAGTAGGGCTTATGAAAATATAGTTAATCTAGTGAGAGATGAACAGGAAAGACTTTAGGAAGTATATGTTCATGCAGATCAGGATCCTAAGTATGAGAGTGTCAGCTATGAATATGATGAAAAAAGTGTTCATAGTGTTAGTATAGCTATCTTGTTAACTTAGGACACCTAAGATAATAATGTTCATTGGGGAGGGATTTTCAGTTCAGTTACAGAAGGAATGAAGAAATAGTTACATATTGAAAGCAAGTCAGTAGCAAGACTGATCATAATGTGAGGGAGATGCATCAGTGATCTTAGCATGATAATTCTGGATGATGTTGCCTTTGGAAAACACATCAAAGGAATTGCCAGAAATACAGTGATTATAATAGGGTGGCTGTTGAGAGTTTCTAGAAGATTGGAAGCATAACCATTTATTTTGCTATTCAAAGAACTTGTTTCTTCCCTCCTGGAATATTATAGTTTGTTCACATACAGCAAGAGAAACTAATGGGTTAGAAAGTGTCCAAAAGTCCATTACTTCCCAACCTCAGTTGTAAAACATGAATCACTCAGGGAGGATGATAGCTCTAAAACTGTGATGATAGTGGTTCTGGCATTTCTGTACTTGATACTTTTTGTTGGATACATATATGTATTTTGACTGTGAGCCCAATGTCATTATATTTAAGAGCATTGACTTTTTTTTTATGGGGCCATGATTGGCTCTCTTGCAGGAGACAGTAGTTTTGGGAATGAAAGGTATCCTTTTGTGTCATCAGACATTCTGTGTCCAGATACTTTAACTGTACATTCCTGATATGATTACAGTTTTTCAAACTTGCCTGTGATCTTTGAGTATTATTTGTCACAGTGCAGTTGTTCTTTCCAAACAAAACTGATATTCTGTACTATAAGCAGAAGAATGTAAAGAAACACTGTTAATTGCCCACCAAGGATGTATAAGTTAACTTTTGCTGATTACTGAATTAAGATATTGATGAATCAATGTAATTTGTTAGGTTTGAAAGTTTATGGACACAACCGTAAGTTAATTAACTTTTCACAGATTAATCCATAACTTTTCACAGATTAATCCATGAAGTTAATTAGGTAGCTAAGATTCCCAAGTTAATTATGAACTTAATTGATCCATTTCTATCCCTGGGGATAGGGGAGAAAAAATAATTCCCGCGCATTTCCTGCGTGTCGTAAAAGGTGACTAAAAGGGGAGGGAGCGCGGGGCTGGAAATCCTCCCCTCCTGTTTTCACTTTTCCAAAAGAAGGAACAGAGAAGGGGGCCAAGTGAGGATTTTTCTGTAAGGCTCAGTCCTTTGTTCTTAATGCTACCTCGCTAATGCGGGAAATGGCGAATATGTATGAAAAAAAAAATTTGATCCAGCTGTGCTACCTAAACAAGGTCATTATTGGTGAGCATAGCTCTTTTATGATCACTTTATGAGTGGATTCCAGCTAGTATTTAGATTGTGTGCTGCATGAGAGACTGGTGAGAATTGAATAACAAAATTTTGATATCTGATTTGTGATAGAAACTTATTGGCTTGCCATTGGCAAAAGATAAATGGAGGAATGTGAGTTACCCACCTGAGGTAATTTGACTTTCTTATTTATGTGTTTTTCAAGCTTCTTCTGTTATGATACATAACATAGTCTCATGAATGTTTTTACAGTATTTCAACTAAATGTAGTCATACAACCATAATGGTCGGCAACACTTGATATTAGTCTGTAGATAATGTGACATAATAATTAAGAAAATATATGTATTTATTGACCACAAACTTGCAGGTCCTCCTGATGCAGTAGAAGTAGACAGTAAAGAGCAAAGTAGAGAGTGGCTTGGGATTGATACTCCATGTAGAATCAGAAGTAGAGAGAGTTTGTCAGCCATCAGGAGAGCCAATACTCTCCACTGCAAGACTCTTATTGCTAACATATCATGTCAGGTATGTACAGAAAATCTGAGTTGGATTTGCTTTACAGGATTTTAGGTAGGTTTGGGAATGACACTAAGTTATTTTGTTACATTTTTCCTTTCCAGAATATGTTCCCAGTTCACTTTCACATTCTTGGGGTAGTTCATCATTTCTCTTCTCTGTTACCATTTCATTTGATGTAATATCCAGTTCTCCATCTTCAGTAATTTGCAAAGCAATTTTGAAAATATATTGCCTGTAGCTGTTCAGTCTTGCTGTGTAGAAATCATTGTTCAGGAATACATGCAACGGATTTGGGTTCTGATGTAAAGAGTTATTATAGAGGATTGTTTGACAGTGCTGTTCTTTTTAAGTTGTCAACAAGGTGAAAGTAGATCTTGCCACCTTATCACATAAATGGGTTTATCAGATATAAAAGTGTCTTACACTGTGATATACCTAACAAATGGCATAACTGGACATCACCTGCATGTGGTTGCACCTCAAATGAAGAGTTACCTTTGGTGAGGTTTACCATCTTCAGTGAACAAAGAGGAGTGCCGTCTCATTGAGGAACGTTTCTTCAAAGGAATCTTTTTTTTTTTACGTTGAAGGCTCCAGTCACGTACAAAAGTCCACTTCAAGGCCGGGCCCTAATTGAAATATAGAGTGAGTTGAGAAATTGGGAAAAACAGACAGGGAAAGTATTTACAAATT
>JAYMFT010224043.1:0-11303 GCA_038088735.1 Panulirus argus | reverse complement strand
ATATACTCTATCCAGTAGGCTCTTCTCTCGAAAATTATTCTTTACAATGTTTTCTTTTAATTATGGTATATGTTGAGGCACATGAACATCTGCATCATCCCACGTTCACTCATCTTTAGCCAAAGCATATGACACGTCATTTACAAAGGGTCCGAAAAATTCAGGAACCCAGAAGAATGAAACATGGCTTCCCCTGTCTTCTGAAATCCCAACACTACATCTAATATCTTTGGTATGCACATCTTCATCTATGCTATCCTCTCTTTTGTTAGTATTACACTTATAAAGCCATTTATTTATAACATATTGTTTTCAGAATTCAACTGTTTCATATTATTTAAAGCCTCGTTGTAACTAATTCTGCCTCTGTTGAGTAAGGAAACGTTACCACTGAGTCATGCCATTTCTCCAAGTCGCAAATCCTATTTCACTTAATCATTTCCACCAGTAAAATAAACATCGTCATCATCTTCAGGTGCACGAATCTTTTCCAGTGAAACAGTTTTTACCATCTCACTGGCAACATTCACTCTGCCATCTGGTGTTCATACAGAATCACCAATATCCACATTTCTGATGGCAATGCCTCCATCACAACCGATGTCTCTAATAATATTTATACATCATCTTGAAGCCACCATATCATGAGGAGGGATAAAGCTGCAGTGGACCATTGTTCACTTTGTTCCCTACCTTCACTACCTAATCCTTTACACATAACACCATTAAATTTCCTGTCCCTAAATATTCTAGATCCTAGTTTACATTCCTGTCTCCAAGTACTCCCTAGTATTCTATACCCTAGCCCACATTTCCTTGCCTAATCATCCTTCCTAGTTTCACTGCTCATATTTTTCTCCTTGAGTTATCACAACTCATCCATCTGGTTGCACTAATAAATCATCCCAATGGCATTGTTCTCACGTCTGTCTATTTTCTTTTCTTCATTTTCACATGTTTTTGTAATCTTCTTCTTGCCTGGAGCTGCCTGGTTAAGCCATACGGTACATAAGTTGCTTCATAGCCTAGCGGGGGGCATCAGCACATTCACAGTAAGCAATATGTTAAACAATTTCAAAACCTTACACTGTTTTGGACTGTAGGAAAAGAAAAAAAAGAAAAGTGAGAGGCAGAGGCTTCGTGGGAAGTGTTCAAGAAGTGTGAGGGAAAGTTAAGGTCAACAAGGTTGAATTCGAGAGAGGAAAAGGAGAAAAAAAGTTCCTTTTGCCTTTAAGAGAGATAGCTGCAGTGTCACCAGAACAGGAAAAAAAAAAAAGAGGAAATACTTTGGTAACGGATACTTTTGGCTAAAGACCAAAGAGACAGCGGCGGATGAAGTGGAGAGGAGAGGTTGTCACATTTCCTTTGGGGTAGAGGAAGGCTAACGCTTCCACGAATTACAAATCTGCAATGATTTCACGCGGAAATGAGAGCTGATTGCGAGTGTGGGGGACTTTTCCAATTGTCATATGCCAGATCCCGTGACCGAGTGGCCTTAGAACGGCAGAACCACGATCTGGGGGAAGACACAGCCTTGGAGGATGAGGGAATATGCGCCTATATTCCTTTTACAATATCGTTTACTATATCCTTAGCAGAGATAGATGCCTCATCCTAGTCGAGACAGGAGGACCCTTCCCATGAAACGTCAACAAAGAACTTTCGTTTAGTTAGTCCAGTCAGTGGTAACGATGTGCCAGTATTAATAGTCATGAGAGGGTACAGCCAGGGGAGGAGGTGAGGTTTGTAAAAGGAGAATTACAAAGAGTGTGGTCACTTGAACCAGTTGGGAGCGAGGATGTGTGTATAGCTAAAGCTCTAAAAATATTAAGTGGGAGGAAAAAAAGAGAAAGAGATACACAGTATCAAGAGTGTGGTTTGGCTGTCTGGAACTTAGGTAAGGTGGTTAAAAAATATGTTCCATAATCATTAAGAATAAAGGTCTGGATTTCCACAATATTTTGTCCCTGCTGGACATGCGGCCTACGTCTGCTAGGCTTCTCACTAATCATCCGATCATAAATTGATGAATATTTGTTTTCCTTTTACACATTAATTGACTTTGTCAGCACTGAATGAAGCAGTCACTTCCACTGAATGAGGAATTGATCACCACTGAAAGAAATACTCATCACCAATGAAGGAAGCGTTCATCAGCAATAAAGAAAATACTCATTACCACAGAAGGAAGCAGTTATCACCACTGAAATAAGTCATAAACACTGAAGGAAGCACTCATCACCAATGAAGGAAGCAGCCACTACCAATAAAGAAAATACTCATTACCACTGAAGGAGAACGTTATCACCAGTGAAGGAATTCTCTCCTTTCACGCAACACCCGCCAAGAAGAAACATTTTGACCCGGGCCTAAAACCTGCTCATCATGAGTGTGTATTGCAACAAGTTCCGGCCGGAGTGCTCCAGTCTTGGCGATAACGTTACCCCCGTTTCCCTCACGAGGGGTTAGCCTCCCTGGCCCTGAGGATGGGTGAAGTCATGGAGAAAGTGAAGTCTTGGGGGGTTGGAATAATGACATCATGGGAAGCAAGCAGCCAGCGAAGCCCCCGCAAGCAACTGAGGTCACCCCCGCACGATCAGTGGCGATCTCTTGTTCGCTTCTTGATAAGACGGCGAACCTGATCCGCTTCCGGTGACTGGAAGGAAGTGGAAGTATGCGATGGGTTTCCAAGGGGGTCTTGACACCACTCTCACTCTTGTGTGTGGTGGTGTCTGCGTCCAGCATATGTTCTGGTGCCTTGGCTTCATCCTTAACGTGATACGAGAGGAAATACACCTCTAAGTGCTGTAGCGATTAAGCATTATTGACCGTGACGCATTCACGGGCCACCCGGGGTCGAGCGCATAGGTTCGAGTCCGGAATGCGGCAGTCGGTCCACAGTCAACCCAGCTGTTCATCCATCCTTAAGGGTTGGTCGATAAAATGGGTCCCTGGCTAGGATATATATATATATATATATAGCGTTAATGATATGGCTTTGATTAGGGCCTCAGTTGCCCGTGCCGTCTCATGTAACATGAAATATATTGTAATTACGTCCAACATCTGCTGCACACTCCTTGCGCAACACAGCCTGAAGGCGAATCGCCTCCAGTGACTTTGTTCAGATTTCATAATGACGTAATATTGTGGAATCCTGAGCTACAGGCAAGAAGGTTTCAAGAGCGTGAGTATATGTAGGGCATTTCGGGCAAGCGGTGGCTGTTGCCGTCCAGCACACTTCCCCAGCCGACGGTACGACCCATGGGTATGTTAACAGTGTGGTCGGAACATCGTAACCATGGGTCGTACCGTCGTGCTCGAGGGTCGTACCGTCGTGCTACAGAGTCCAACCCTTCGTGCTCAGGGGCCGCGCCGTCCGTGCTTCGAACTCGACCATCTTCGCTCTAATTATGCGGTCTGGTGGGGGGGGGGGCGGTCTTGCGCCGCTCCTCCTCTCACTGCGCCTCCGAGCCGTTCTCCCCACTGCCCCGTCATCCCCACTGCGTCATGCCTCCCCACCTCCACCCGACTACACCACCCATAACTCAACCCTTTGGGCTTCGTGTGCATTCCGCCGCCCCTCCGACAGAAGAAACGCCAGCCGGAGTATTTAAACACCAGCGCGCGAGCGCGTGTGGTGTGTCAGACGATGTCATTTACCACGCTGGCTTTCCTGACTTAGCAACCTCATCATTTTCTTTCTTTTTTACATTGACCACTTTCCATACTGCAGGAGTTTCGGCGAATATATATATATATATATATATATATATATATATATATATATATATATATATATAGAGAGAGAGAGAGAGAGAGAGAGAGAGAGAGAGAGAGAGAGAGAGAGATTCTTTTCTCTTCCTTCTCGTTTAAAGCAATTTATTGCCATTATAATTGTCCATGGTGTTTACTGACTACGTTACCACTTCCCCATTGTTCACTTCCACTGGGGGAGAGGGGTGTGGGTGCGCACAACCACAACGCGTTCAGCGGAAAACCCTAATGAGTTCTGATGACTCCACCCGTTCTCTTCCTTCTCCCCTCAAACACCTCTCTTGCTTCCTCCCGCGCCGGTACACAATCGACCGATCAATCTTGGCTCCTGGTGATCTTAAGACGAGGGGGTGAGTGCCAGGAAGAAAGGCGTGTGAATCGGCAGCGACGAATCCCAGCAGAGTGATCTCATTAGCAGGAAATACACAGCGGCTTTTGCTAGCTTCAGTCGTGCCCTCAAGGCCTAGCCTGTGGAAGCACATAAAGCCTTGGCCAGACGCTGCAGTAAACCTACACTCTTGGTCCTGCTGACACAGACAGACAAACACAGACAAAAACAGACAGACACAAACACAGATAGACACAGACAACCACAAACAGACATAGACAAACACAGACAGACAGACAAACACAGACAAAAATAGTCAGACAGACAAACACACACAGACACAGACAGACCCCCACAGACAGACACAGAAAAACACAAACAGAATCTTTTATCATTTTGAGTGATGAGGTCAGGTGGAGATGATGGTGTTGTCTAGTGATGGTGTTTCTATTCACTATTATTGTGAGTCCAGTGATTTTGCTTCCGTCATCATCGTCATGGGCTTAGCGATGGTGATGATGTCACTATCATTATCTGGTCCGGCGAAGCTACCTTGCCGGTGTCATTATAGCTAGTGAAGGTGCTTCTGTCACTGTCATCATGACTCTGGCCTTCATTATCATTATGACTTATGCCACCATCATAAACGTCATTACTGGAAATTACTCTCGTTACAGTCGTTTTCTACGTGATGTTGATAAGCCCGTTTCCCATTTTCGTCTAGATATTCCTCCGAGCTGCCCAATTTCTAGTCAAATGTGAGATTTCATCAATCTTGGGAAAAAAAAAAACTTATGTTTGACTTCTAGAATATATAGATCTAACAGCTGTTTCGTCTGTCTGCGTATATGACGTCATTCGTTGTGAGACTAAGCGCTCATGGCTGCGGCTTATAACGTAAAGTGACACTGGTGAGAGAACCCGGAATATGGCGTTACTTCCGCGTGCTGCATTGTCTCTGCAAGGTGGGGGTACGTGTAGCACCTGGTGGTACCGTCTGCACGGTACAAGGCCTGTGGTGTAGCGTAGTAGCACCTGGTGGTACGGTACCTCACCTAAAACACCCCTGGAGGTACCTACCGTCTGCACGGTACAATGCCCTCGATGCGGGGTAGCAATACCTGGTGGTACGGTACCTCACGGACAACATTCCTGGTCGTACCGCCTGCACGGTACAAGGCCTGTGGCGTGAGGTAATAGCTACCAGGAGGTTCCAGACCAGACTGGAGTACATCAACAAGAGACTTACGCAAGCGTGTGTGCCACCGAGAACACTGATTACTGGGACACCCCCCCCCTCCTGCTCCAACACCTTGAGCCCGACGGCTCTTGAAACCCAGCGAAATTACGAGAATTATTACGAGAAGGAGGTTCACGTCATGATGTCACCGCAGGAAATACTCAGAAATGCTGTTGAGGGGGAAATCATTCTGTCGAATGCGTGAGTAAAACTGACGCGTTGGTCGGGCCAAGCAAGCGTTTTGCCCTACACCAGGGACAGTAGTGGAGGAGCCCAACAGATGGCAGTAATGTGAAGGGCTTGATACGAGGGTACAGCGTCAGGAGGGTACACCGTCAGGAGGGTACAGTGTCAGAAGAGTATATTTTTCAGAGGGTACAATGACAGGAGGTACGATTTCAAGACGGTACAGTGCCAGATATTACAGTGTGGTCAATTACAGCGAAAGTGTTACCGGGGAAAACTACATTCTCTGAAGTGAGCGTTACGCACTGGCTCTACCAAACA
Source organism: Panulirus argus (assembly GCA_038088735.1). NCBI lineage: Eukaryota > Metazoa > Arthropoda > Malacostraca > Decapoda > Palinuridae > Panulirus > Panulirus argus. Next base: position 5,451 of record JAYMFT010224043.1, on the reverse strand, counting down.
CGTTAGCAGCGACCGAACCAAGACTGTATTCACGCTCATCACCCAGGCTTCCAGCCCTGTCCCACCCCACTATTGTCTTACTAGGTCCAAGTCCCGTCCAGGATGTTCTCTCCACCGATCTTCCAATCCTGTCCCAACCCCTACTGTCTCACTAGGTCCCAGTCTCCTCCAGGTTCTTTTGCCTACTAAATGTCATTCTCCCAAGACTCACGTATGCTTTAACTCCTACGCCTGGTTTCCGTCCCTGCCCACTACACAACAGGGACCACTAGGGAAAGGAGCAGAGAAAGGAATCCAAGATCGTCTTCAGTCCCTCCTGTACCGCTTACCAGGGGGCGCTCAACACACTGGTCTTACCCCAACTCTCACCAACCAACACCCGGATCTCTTTCGACAGTTCGGGAATCCACTGCTGTTACCCTAGCCACCGTCACCTCCTTCCACTGTTGAGACCACTACAGTTTGATATGACATTTGCCACTATTTAGCTGTTCCTTTATTGTGCCGACGATACTCACTCACCCTGTGAGCCATTGTGCAAAAGGATTACAACATAAGTACAAAAGAATGACAGGAGGATTACAAACAGGATTAATGGAGAATTACAAAAAGGAATAAGGAAGGATTAAGAAAGGATTAACAGAGCATCCCTGTTCCAAACATTGTTTACATCATGAGAGACCAGTAGGCTGCCAACCAACCAACCAAATCCCTCACATCTGGAAACTTACCAACATGATATGCCCTAAAATCCCTCCCAAACCAGCGGCCAAATCCCGTTCCTCCTTCAGCCCTACCTCGCGTAGATCCTTCCTGTTCAACCCCTACAACCTGGCATCCCCCACATGCGCCACAGTGTCCACACACAAAGACCCCCCAAAGGCCCAAGCGAGATGGTCTGGCCTTAAAGCTACCTTAAAAAAATGAGTTAGAGGGGAGGAGGGGGGAAGGGGGAGGAGGAGGGGGTGGGGGAGTAGGTGGGGGGGTGGGGAAGGGGGATGGGGGGTTGGGGGGTTGGACGATACCTGGATTCTGTCGCGGCGGACAAACTGCCGCCTGGTCTGTTTACCGGTTTCTCTAACCGAGCAGAAACGACCCATCACGAAGGGGATCTCCGCCCAGGGGTGGGGGGTGGGGGGGGGGAGGGTCACGTGTGCTCTCTCTCTCTCTCTCTCTCTCTCTCTCTCTCAAGTCATGATGCGGATCATCAGTGTAGTGGTCACCCTCTCCCCCACCTCCCCTACTTTAGAATATAAGTAGACTCATTAGCGACCCAGAGGCGTAATGTAAGTACTTCACACTGAAAAAAAAAATTGGAAGAAATAACTCTAGACAAATACGGTTGGATGAAAGAAGGGAAGTGAAGAAGTAATGAATGCAGTGAAGGCAAAGAAAAAAACGTATAAAAATGAAAAAAAAATCGGCTAAGACATCCGGTCTCGCAAACTCACACACACACACACACACACACACACACACACGCACAACCATATTCACTAAATACATCAATTTCTCATTTACTCATTTTCTTAACCTTCAATAACTTTTCACACTTAGGTCAGACTCCTTCATATTGCCATGGCCTGTTCGTCTCAACAGTGTCCGGTGGGAAGCTTCGGGTCAATATCGAGCGTTTAAGTTCTGCAGAGAAATGTTTACCGCGTGACGTAGAGTCACTGTAGAGGGGTCGAGCCATAAGGCCGTGAAGGGTAATCCCGTTACAGTGACCGCGAGGGGTCAAGGGTGAGGTCAGACTCAGGTCAACACGTTATCCCGAATCTAGTAACTGTTGTGGACACACACGGTCTTTCCCAGGGAGCGGGGCACCGCTCGGCAGTACCTGCTCTGTACCGGGTAACGGAACGCAGACGATATAACTAGGATGAACTTATAAGCAAAACAGACAGACTGAAGGACAGACGGACAGACAGACAGACTGACAGACACCTCTCTTTATCTATATACCTGGACGTGTTTGCAGATGATGCCAAAGATTTGAGGGCAGTGAAGGATGAAAAGGAACTGCATCAACTTACAAGGGGATCAAGACAAGATTCCAAATTCGTTCTGATAAAAGGGTTGACGAAGGATAACCCCCAAGGAAAGTACTGGGACTAGGAATATCATCTAGAAGGCCATAAGCTGCAGGTGTGTGTGTGTGTGTGTGTGCTTGTATGTGTCTATTAGACAGCCCTCCTGTCTGTTGACAGATAGCAGAACACATCCGATGACACGGAAAGCGAAAGGTTATCGCACTTGAAGCAGCGTAAAGAAATAATAATGTCCAGACGACGACAACATTGATGGCATCAAAATGGAGAAATCTGAGTTACAGTGAGAGGTTACGAGTCCATCAATATCCCACTGTGGAAATCAGAAGTGGATGGGATATCCTGATCATAGTTCCATAGCCACTTTGACGACCTCAAGAGTAAACACTTAAACGAAAGATTGAAATTATTATAAAATATACAGAGCATGCTAACCTACCTACTTCAAAAATTCTAAAAGTATGATAATCTAAACAAATTATATATATAAACGTATGTAAGAAACTTATTCACTACGGCACTTGTTCAAAACCCATTGAGTTTAGTTTAGGACAAAAAAACTAACGTTTTCTATAGCGTTTTAAGAGAGAAAACTTTAAATTTTATGGTAAACTATTCTAAAAATATCGTGTTGCTCGCCTCAATTGGTACGTATTATTACCATTTCTGATATCCAGTGAATTCTATTAGGCTTTGGTAAGGTTTGGATTGGTTTGAACTGTTTGCCAGATAGGGTTTGACGTCCTCTGAACGATCCAGATCTTTTTCATTTCAATAGCAAATCATTACTTTTTTGTGATTTCTTCCTCATATATCCGGTTCCCACCGGGGGTTCCCTCCTATTATCGTTGGATAAAGAGGGGGGAGGGGGAATCTCTTTAAGTGATGATTTGTGGTAGAGACGAAGGTCAGAATCGTGTGAAGCACATCAAAAGCAATAGGAAAAAAAGAAAACATGATTTCAACATCCAAACAAGTGGATGTCTGAAATGTTTTTCTTTTCTTTTACCCCTAAAACTGCAGTTCGTCTTTTATTAGGTACCATTCCATTTAATGATGACCTGAAGGGAATGGTACAAATACAGACGATCATCCCACTTCACGAATCATATTAGAGTGTAAAGGGAAAAGTAAGAAACATAAGTGTGGAAGAGTGTACAGTTAAAATCAAGTAACACTTTTTTATAAGTGAGGAAGTCTGTATTACTTTAATACACTGAACAACGTGTTATGAGACCGTGCATAGGTTAGGGTACCTGCCTCCTGTCCTAAAATACTTAAAATGTCTTTAATTCCTTCTTCTGTGATGGCGAAGCCCAAAAAGTTTAGTTTAGTGTTTAAAACAAACAACATTCACGTTTTCATTAAAGTTTCAAGAGAAAATGAAATTCTCTGGGACCCTATTCTATTGTTTTCATTTGTCATGACCCTCAACTTGGCTACATTCTGAGCTTTACATTTTCAGAACAGATACAATCAACGTTATACATTTATAACGGGAACAAGATATAGGTATAGCGGTATAGCTATATCTGAATAATATATCATTATCTCTTTAAGAGTAATATTAGGGGTGGATTCGGCTTGGGAGTGGAGCAATGAGAGTCCTTCTAACCTGGCTCCACTTGATGAAACCATTCGTAAATTTGAGCAAGGCTACAGCGGCAAGGCTGGGATGCTAGATAAGCATTAACAATTACAGTACCACAAGGGATGCTGTCGAAATGGATGTGACATTAATTAAGGTTCAACAAAATCTCCATCAATGACAAGGGACCTGTATGAATATAATCTAGCCATTTTGAAGTGGGAGACAGACTATCCCTTATAACAGGCCTCAGGGACGACCACACTTTAAAACTAACAAAGTGAAAAATCTTGGCGTAATTAAATTTGATGGCACAAAAGCAGTCAGTTCACCTTCAATAAACAATGTTTATATGCCAAGAAGAAATGGACATGAAAATCTGCGAAAAATGGAATCATACAGATCACTGGAGATCACATTACGTATGTTTTGATGAGCTGACAGACAAGAACACTTAACACTTAGCGTACCTGACCGTGAAGCATTCACGAACCGCCAGGATCGAAAGCACAGGTTCGAATTCTGGTTGTGGCAGTTGGTCCACAGTCAACCCAGCTGTTCATCCACCATTAGGGGCTGATCGATAAAATGATCTGTCTGAAATTTGGGAAAGAGGGGTAGGTCTGCAGTTTCTCACGGGTAGGGAAGCTTGAGAGATGAGTCAGCTACTGTTTGCTGATGACACGGCGCTGGTGGCAGATTCGAGTGAGAAACTGCAGAAGTTGGTTTCTGAGTTTGGGAGAGCGTGTGAGAAAGAGGAAAGCTGAGTAACCGTAAACAGGATCAAAGTTATTAGGTTTAGCAAAGAATCAGGTTAGCTGGGGTGTGACCTTAAATGAAGAAAACTTGGAGGAAGTTAAGTGTTATAAATACCTGAGAGTGACTATGGCAGCAAGCGGAACCATGGGAACTGAAGGGAGTCATAGGGTGGGTGAGGGGGCGAAGGTCTCGGAAGTATTGAGGAATGAATGAAAAGTGAGGATACTATTGGGGAGGGCAAAGACGGGCATGTCTGAATGTACAGTAATCCCAACGGTTTTGTACGGATGCGAGACATACGCTCAAGACGAGAATGTACATAATGTGTTGGGAATTAAAAGTATAAAGAAAATAAGTAGTTTGAGGAAGGGTTGATCGAGTAAGAAATGATGAGGTAAGAGAGAGATGTGTGGTAATAAGAAGAGTATGACTGAGAAAGCTGAAGAGAGTGTGTGCTGAAATGGTGTGGACAGATGGAGAAGAAGAGTGAGGAGAGGCGGTTGACTGAGAGGATATATGTGTGTCAGAAGTCAAGGGGACAAGGAGAACGGGGAGACCATGTTGGAGATGGAAGGATCAAGTGACAAAGATTGATAGTGCTCGAGACATGATCATGCTGTTGGGTGAAAGGCGTGCACGGGATAGAGTCAGTGGATGCAACTGGAGCATATGAAGTGGTCAGGGGAAACCAAGGTAAGGTCTTTGGGGCTTGGATGAATATAGGGGGTGTGCTTTCGGTGCATTATACACGACAGATAAATAGTGGTAGTAGGCGAATGAGGTCATTATTTCGTCTGTTCCTAGCGCTACCTCACTAAAGCGGGAGATGGCGAATATATATACCAGAGTTATTAAGATCTTCTAAAGATAAAATTACATTAATTTTCGTTTTTACTGTACATATTTGTGGAAACGTTAGCCATTTGCATTAGCATGCCCGTCTACGGCCAAGAGTGAGTAATGAAAAGCCGCCTTATCCAGTCGAGAGAGAGAGAGAGAGAGAGAGAGAGAGAGAGAGAGAGAGAGAGAGAGAGAGAGAGAGAGAGAGAGAGA
>JAYMFT010224032.1:0-11304 GCA_038088735.1 Panulirus argus | reverse complement strand
ATACTCGGCAAGCTGCTGCGTCACATGATTATTGTGTGGCCATCGGCAACTCAAGAGTGGGCCGTTTTGATACCTGCTTCTTTCTCTACAAGTCGAAGCTTTGGAACTCTCCACCTTCCCATGTCTTTCCCAATAGCTATAACTTTGCATATTTCAAAAGACAGGTCTTTCATTTTTTCAAAAATTCGTAAATACTCTCCCTTGTCTTTTCTTTTTCCGTTTCATAATTCTTTTTACATTTCAATTAAGGCCCGGCCTCGATGTGGACTTTTATCCGTGACTGGAGCCTTCATCATAAAAAAGAACACATCCTTGCCATGTGTGTCCTGTTGACCATCTCTGTTGCTGTGTTAGCTTCTAAGGACACTTGACTTGATTGTCATCTGCTTTCCAACAGGTGTGGCGTTTGATAACGGCCACCGTCACACTAGATATAAATATTACACCAGTTAAGTGACAGTGCTAAACAGTTTTCCGTAAATGATTCAGACGCGACAGTGGCGCGGGATGAGAGAGATCTGAGGAAGCTGTTTTAGATCTGTAACACCTTTCGCCTTTGTGTGGTCTGGATCAGGTCCACGCATGCAGCCTTGTGCTAAGGTTTGTGGGGATTAGTTTTGCAATGATGGAGCTTCCAGACCCCCAACCTCCCAGGTTGGCTGTCCAGGAGCAGGCAGGGACGCCTGGGTTAGTCCAGCTAACCAGTTTTTCGGTTTTCAGTACTTTATCCTTTGATAGAAGAATCGGGATCCTAGTGCAGTCATTATGTACCCGTCTACAATATTACCAAAAGCATCTGGCAAGTGTCACGAGCACATACAGATATAGTAATGGGGCTTACTAAGACCTAAGAAAGTAAGGACATTCCTTCAACATATATTATTTGAATAATGTCTGGCCAGTACTAGGAGGGTCATCGTGTCTCCGTCAGGAGGTCGTGGAGTGGTGGTCGAGCAGGCGTCACGGAAGCGTTGTGTGTGGGAACATCTTAGAAGGCAGTGGACAAGGTGCGGCTATTGGGTCTTTTGCATAATGCTCATCCAGCCAACCTTCCTCCTCCTCCCACCGCAGGACAAACATCCATCAGTGTCAAGTGAGGCACGTCGAAGGTGTTATCCAGAGGGTCGTTGTCTCACACTTAAGATGGAGCTAAAATGCTACTCACAGGTTATGTAAATAAGTGCATTATTTACAAAATTGTCACATTACAATAATGAAAATCAGACATTGAGATATGCTACTCCCAGACACACCTTTGGCCCCAAAGTCTCCCGTGAAATATATCGAAACTTAACCATTTTTCCTTGTGTCTCTCAATGTGCTCGTAACGTAAATGCCTCATTACATCAGCCACGTAACAAGAGAGGTAACCTTATGGGACAGCTATTTAATACCACTGTTATTACTGACCGAGTGATGATAACCATTTTCTGTGTCGAGCAGAGAGAGCGAGCAGCTACACCTGCCAGTTTCTTAACGCGACGCCCCAGGTTCCCTCACCCTACCCTCAGCCACTCCGCGAGAGCAACACGAGCGCTAATAGTACCCTGCCATCATGGTGGTGGGGGCGTCGTAGGAACTTCCTCCACAGTCGGCCGGCACCGTCTCATAGCGGGTGCTGGTGACCGTCTGGGTGAGGTACTGTGGCACCCGCTGGGTCTGGGTCACTGCCTGTTGCTGGACTCGGGTCGAGGTCACCGTCTGGGTGATGTATTGTGGCACCTGCTGGGTCTGGGTCACCGTGGCCTGCTGCTGCTGGACCCGAGTCGAGGTTACGGTCTGGGTGACATACTGTGGCACCCGCTGGGTCTGGGTGACGAAGTTGTTCTGTAGCTGGGTACTTGTGACCGTTACGGTGATGTACTGGGGGTCCTGCTGGGCTTGGCTGACTACCTGAGTCTGCACCTGGAAAGACGTGACGGTGCGGGTGATGTACTCGGGCACCCGCTCGGTCTGGGTGATGTACTGCACTTGCGTGCTGTAGGCAGTCTCCGTTTCGTACTGTGGGGGAAAGAAAAATACGTCTGTTATGGTCTGGACGGGGAACTAATGGTTAGATTGCCTCATAGAATGTGAGTGAAGGGTCATTACTTACATGAGTTTACATTAGAAAGACAGACAACTGGAGGCCTGATTGGCCCACGACCGAGTTGTCTGTTAAAAAAGAAAAAAAGAATTTAACTTGGCAAGAATTTGTAATTCCTCTCAGCAAATTTCTAAGCTATCACCGACTCCCCGCTGTTGCACATTAGCCTTCTACTGTAGCACTTGGCAAAGTGCTACAGAGATCTACGAAAATTCCTTAGAGCCACTTCTTGCTGTTAAAAAAAAAAGAAATAAACTACAACCTGCCAGCCAGGTTCCCCACCCCTTACTGCTGCAGGGTAGGTCTTCACTCCCGGTCCCCTAATGACGAGTTGGACAACTCATCCCTCGTCACAAAGGCTGCGCAAGTGTTCATTGCTGCTTCACTCATCGACTTTGGACGTGTCATTAATTCTCTAGTATCGCGTCTTTTCCTTTTGCCGATAGACCTTCCCCCTACACCCGTCCCAACCCCCCACCGTGATGACGGGTCGCTGTTAAAGCCCACTTCAGTCCTTTAGGCAAACGTGTAATGCGAAACTAAGTCTTTACCATCGCTGCCTCTTCCTGTAACGTGCACAGAGCAGTGCAGCAGCAACAAGTGAACATGGCTCTGTTTTTTTACAGACTGTTATCGCCGGACATCCTCTTAATTCAGTGTTAAATGTTCGAAGACATTAATTAGCCACTATAGGTTTTCATTTGTTTCTGTCAAATGATTCATTCATGCAATGATTTTGGATTGTGTCACAACAGGATCTTTGTCGTACATTTTCTGGGGTGTACCCATCGCGCCAAAGTTGATAGATTTTATGAGTATTTTTCTGACTTTTTTGTTAGTTACTTGGTCATTGCTGCAGGTGTATTAATGAAGGTGATTTTCCACCTTTTCCCAAATGTCACGCTGTCGCACTAGCAAAATCAGCTTGATGATTTGACTCATTTTGCACAGGACGCGGATGTTAACTCTCATCTATTTGGTCACAAATGTCATACATACAGCGACTGCATACCGTACGCGATGGGCAGGACTTACGTGTACAGAGTGGGAAAGGAAGTCACATGCTGTGTACCATGAGAACAGAAGCTGGCACGGTGGATGTGTCCAGCGTTAGCTGTTCCTGACGTGTGTACTTTGTTGGCGCTGCAGCGATGTGGACAAAATTTATTCCCTGCGTTGTGCTGCGTCTGTAGATCCAGGATGAAGCAGCTGTAGCGAAACAAGTCTCTTCGTCAGAGACCAGTCACACATTAGACAGTGGGTAACACTGTCAAGTCATGGCACGGGCAGGACATTAATGTCTCTGAGGGATTATGCCTCTTAGTTACCATTCTAGTCCAGAGCTTCGATTAATCTGACGAGTGAGTCGACAGCCGCTCGGGGTCTGACTTGTCATGGTCCACATATAGGTCTTTGGCTCTGACGATGTTTAAGCAAGGAACGAACGTCCAATAGGTCTCCCAGGCATTTGTGTTCCCTCTCCTAGCGTGGAATAAAGGGGTCTTGTGGTGGGCATTGGGTGGGCAGTCGACCCAGCCTCGTTAGTACAAAGTGTCTATGTAGAAAGAGATAGATGTAGGTCGTGTCCTCGCTGCTCGTCTTTGCTCAGGGAGCTCCATACAGCGGTGGGGTCACGAGGCGCTCTCGCTTCCCAGCAGCTGATCCTGCACAGAGTGCACTTCTATATGCTAGCGACTGAGCGACACTGCGGATAACCGTTAATTGCACTACGGCAGTGTACTGATCGCACAGCTAAAGCGGCCTTAGCTTAAATTTCTTATTACTACCATCTCTGAAATGACTTGTCCACTGTTCATGGTCTCCGGAGGAAGTGATTCACTGCACAGATTCCTTAGATGGATTCTCTCAATACTCTCTCAGAGTAATACATGTTAAAGAAATACCAAAATTTCCACTTCATCTGTGAAAATCATCCCCCCAAGAATTCGCCACAAATTGTCTGTAGAAATCTTACATGGTCATACCTTGGAAGTGACAGTTAGAGAGAGCTGAAAAAAACTAATTTCAAAGAGATATTTTTCTTCCCAAATGAAACAGAAGAATGGGATAGAGTTATCCATATGAAATATCTCAAAGTGGCTGTGATTTATAACGACCCAATGTCAGCAGCCGCAATCATCAATAGTGATCAGAAATCTAGTGGTTTAGCCACGTAAATTATACCTGAAGTTCTTGGAATGATGTGACAAAAGCATGTAAACGAAGAGTCACATATGCATTGTCAGTCAAGCTAACCATCTTCTGTTACAAATGGTTCGATAACTTTGAATTACTATTCCAAAAAGAATAAGACAAAACGTCAGCCTTTGCTGGAGATTTAAGACAGATGAAACGGACTCTGGACTCCCGTGGTGCAGCGGTTAGCGTTCTTGACCGCGACGCATTCACGGGCCGGCCAGAGTCGAGCGCATAGATTCGAATCCTAATTGCGGCAGTCGGTCCTAAGTTCAACCCAGTTGTTCATATACCCCTAGGGGCTGGTCGATAAAATGGGTACCTGGTTCAGGCTAGTGTATATATATATATATATATATATATATATATGTATATATATATAGCGTTAATGGGATGGCCTTGATTAAGGCCTCAGCTGCCCGTGCCGTCTCAGAAAACATGAAAAAAAAGCATTCCTTGTAGTGACAGATTAACGAACAGATGTCTAGCTTTAACAACATAGTTCGTGTATAATTCATCTCAGCATTAGATTACAAAATTCTGATTTTCCAGATATATAAAAGACCTTCAACCATACCTGAGTCTGGAATTGGGTCTGGAACTGGGTCTGGTACTGGGTCTCGGTCTGGAACCGAGTTTGGTATTGGGTCTGGACCTGCGAGCGTGTGACGGTGACGTACTGGAGCTGGGTGTCCGTGATGTACGAGGTCTGAGTGAAGTACTGAGCCCGGGTTAGGTACTGCACGTCCGTCACCACCTGTGGGGACGAGATACGACTCATTACTCAGGAACGTATGAGACGGGGATTTATATTGTCTTGATGAAGGAAGAATCTCAGATCAGGTGTGAGGAATGAGTGAGGTTGGACAGAAGAAAGGATGAGCCAGGAGGACTGGGCATCTGTCGCCACTTACCTCAGTTGTCGTCTGGATGACGGGCGGGACGACAGAGGTGACGACCTGCGGCTGGAGGACGGTGGAGGGGTAGTACTGCGTCTGGGTGATCTGGGAGTAGATGGTGGTGGGGAGGGCGCGGGTCCTAGTCTGCACCACGGTGGTGGGGACGAACTGCGTCGTGGTGACGACAGACACCCTCGTCTCCGGGTTGCACGACACCACCGGGATGTCGTTGGAGTCGTCGAAAGGGGTCTCGTACAGACCAGAGGGCGCCTGTGGGAGGGAGGGGGGGAAGTCCACCTCGGGGAAGAGGTTGTTGCCACTGAACGTCGGGGCCGGGGCTGGGGGAGGGGGGGCGCTGTAGGAGGAGGAGGGGGCGGGAAGGGGGGGCGCTGGTGCTGGGACGGGGGCATTGCCCTGGCGGGAGGAAAGACATATTGCATATCAAACATTTCTTTCTCACGTGCCCCAGTGGCCTGGAGCTGTGCACCACCGAACGTGCAGCTTCGCTGAATCGGTCGGCTAAATGCTCGGCAAGTTGGTGCAAACCAGAGATAGCAACACATGAGACCCTGAGACACAATTTATGGACGTCAACACCAAAAATATTCCATGAAAGATAAGGGTTGTTGCCTTTAGAATGTAATATATTCATCACAAAGTGATCTAAGGATGGAAAGACGAGCCTGGAGACCCACCTGAGGAAGACCATATTCCTGGGAGAGACCCAAGAGCTGTGATTTCGCTTGTCCCAGGGCGGCAGCCACCACGAGCAGGAGGGCGACGTCGGACATCATGACGGAAGGGCGCTGCTCTCAGGCGGTCACCTGCCAACATGTTGACATTATCAGGTCTGTTGCGTAGGATGACCCGGAATACCTAACGTAACAGACATACAGGTGATGACCTCTGGGTCAGGTGGTCCCCTGCCACCAGCCACCCCTTCCTGGGGTCAGGTGGTCCCCTGCCACCAGCCACCCTATCCTGGGGTCAGGTGGTCCTATGGTTGCCATGAGATATCAGCAGCAGTAGAGCAAGGAGGAAAACATTCCCACAGTCTACTAACATCCACGTCGAATGTTTGTCTTTATTCATTCGAGTCTCCGAACTACCAGACAGAGGTTCCAGGTGCTTCAGGAAGGCAGTGAGGCGGGGTGTTAGTCACTACCGATTAGTGATGATCTGTTTGTTCAGGACGGGGAAGAAGCTGTGCATTGGTGGAGTCCTTTCTCTCTTGTGAATGTTTATGACTGGTATTGTATGTGACGAAGAAAGATGCGTCACGGGAATGTGCTTAAGTATTTGGGTTCTAGACCCAGTAATTACCAGGATCGTTATAACCAACCCCGAGGGGAGGTTTCCAACGCCTTCTTCGGGTATCAGAAATAGATCTGTGACCACCAGATACCTCACTCTGTATGTGGCCTATGTGTTGCCCTGGGTTTTAACTTAGTATACATAGTATGCCTTAAACCTGGTATACATGGCATGTCTTAACCTGGTATAATAACATGTCTTAACCTAGTATACATAGCATATCTTAACCAGGTATACAAAGCATGTCTTAACCTGGTATACATGGCATGTCTTAACCTGGTATGCATAGCATGTCTTAACCTGGTATACATAACATGTCTTAACCAGGTATACATAGCAGGTCGTAACCACACAGATGATTCCCAAGTTCTGCTTATTCATTGGGCATTCCTAAAGGGGACGATGAACGCCTGGGCCGACTGGCCTGGAACGTGGGCCCCATCTGGTCAGTGGGTCACAAGGCTGGCCCGCGTGCATGAGGGCCGCGGCGCGGCGGGCGGCAGACGATGTGTTCAGCGGAGGGAAGCGAAGCGCTCTGGTTACTTATGAAATTTTGATTCACTTTCTCCCACAATGAAGATGTCAGGAGGCTCCTCACTGTCATTTCTTCACCCGGGGGAGAGGGGGAGCTGAGCCGCAAATGGGAAACAGATCTCTAGAATAGTCGAAGAAAATAATACGAACATAATGTTTAAGAATGATTAAACATTCTCTTATATAGACCACGAAAATTGTAAACCAAGAAATTATCTATTAAACATTGCATGAGTTTACAAGAGAAAGACAGACAACAGTAGACCTGATGGACCCACGACTGGGTTGTCTGTTAAAAATGAAAGTTTAACTTGACAAGAAAATGTAATTCCGCTTAGCAATCTTTTATAGCTATCACCGACTCCCCGCTGCTGCACATTAGCCTTCTACTGTCCCCGTTACCACTGTCTTTCATCCAGTTTATTTTGGCGTTTTTCTCAGAGTATACCTGAACTTATAGAGTATTTGTCTACATGACTTCTGAAGGTATTTATAGTCTTATCATTCACTATGTCTGACGGTAACTTATTCCAGTGCTCAACACACCTACAGGAAAAGGAGTTTTTCCCCACGTCCTCCAAGATTGCATTAAATTTCTTCAAACCCACAAAATCAGAGAAAATAAGAGAACTATGTCCTGCTGAAGAAGGTGTAGAAATCACCTTTTTGCCTCTGTAGTGATCAATAACTGTGGAATTCTTCTCAACACAGGAAATTCCATCTGTGTAAACCTAAAAGTAACATGGTTGGTCATACGTCCTAAATGTAACGCTTGGAGCATGTCAGTATGACTCGTGAGTCGGGTCATTCTTATTCATGGGAAGAGAGCAGTATTCATATTTTCAACAAAAAAATAGAATCGAGGTTTAGTAAACGAACGACTTTCCCGAATTAAGGCGGTAGCGTCAGGGCCAAACACACAATGGCCTTATTTGCATATATCTAATTTCTAGATGTCATACAGAATTTACCGGAAGCAGAGCCAACTACCCACAGCCAAGCCCCATAAACTACTCCACGATTTAGCTTGACCGCTTCATATATATTGATTCAGCCTCCCATAAAGCACATCAATTCACCTTGTTCTGTCGTGTCATTTCTCTTACCCTCTTAAACCCTCAGGCCTCAGTACTACAAGGCCTTCTTTCCATCCCTCCAGCTCATCCTTGGTCTTCCTTTTCTTTCTGTTCCCACCGCTTCTGACTTGTGGAACCTCACTGTCAGGCTATTTTCACTCATCTTCTCCACACGTCCGAACAACACACTCTCGTCTGCCCTTTCAGTCAGACTATTCTCGGCACCACGCTGAAATATTATTTCTCACACGATCAACCTGCCTCACGCCACATATCGGTCTCACACATTATACTTCCGGCATATCCACCCTAAATCCTTTATCTGCAGTCAGTGGGCGCCCAAGACTCGCATTCTATATGCAGCACAGTCGGGACTCCTGTACCTTGAAACGTACCCATCTTTAACCTTGCAGATATAGACCTCTCCTCCCACACACTCCTTTACGCAAACTTTGAACAACTGCCGCTTTAGTAGTCAAAAATCACCTGAATATCATAAGAACATAAGAAGTGAGGACACTGCAAGAAGCATAGCTAATGGCCCATGCTAGGCAGGTCCCGAGTCTGTCCACCCTACAACCTACCGCCTGAACCCATAAACACATCCACCTCCCTCCACCCTGCGACTCACTTCAGCCCCTGTTGTTACAGCTGCTGCCACATCCACTCCCAGACACCTAAAGAACTCAACTTTCTCCGCTTAAGTCCTCCTGTCTCATCTTCCTAATCAACATCATTATCTTAATTTTGTTCATATTTACTTTCAGCTTTCTCCTGTTACACTCTCTCCCACTTTCTGACTGCCGCTTCTGGAGTTTTTTTTAGGGTCTGCCACCAGAGCGGTGTCATCTCCAAACAGCACCTGATTTGTCCCACACACCCTACCCCGGTATACAACCCAGAAACCCCTTTCATTTACTCCCCCCCCCCTCACCACCCCGTCTATGAACAGATTAAACATCCATGGTGACATCACAAATCCTTGGGCACGAGTCGTCTATCACAGAAAATCTTTCCTCTTCGCACTTACGCCTTACTCTATATATCCACAGCACCTTTCATAAGGCGTCTATGTCAGTGCTGTCATGCACTTTCTTCAGATCCATGATACGATAAAGGTTTTCTCTTTCTTCAAGTTTTTCTCACATTTTTCAAAGAAATTTCACGATCTATACATCCCGCACCTCTCCTGACACACCACATCGCTCCTCCTTAATTAGTTGATTTTGCGCGAGATCACACTCTCTCATGCACCTCACCAGGGAAACTCAACTTCTGTTGTTCTAAAGTTCGTTTCATTCACACAAGGGCACTGAGCTTGCGCGTCAAGCCAACCTTCATCTTGAGCCACGTATACGTTGAACAACCTTCGCTGACTAGCTAAGAAACCTTAAAATTAGAAGAACATATGAAGTCAGGGCACTGCAAGAGGCCTGCCTGTTGGCACTGCTGGGCAGGTCCCGAGTCTGTCCACCCTACAAGCAAGCGACTGATCCCATAAACACATCCAACCTTCCTTCAAAGCCACCTAGAGACCTGGCTTCCACTTCTGTACCCGGCAACTTATTCCATAAATCCACTACCCTGTTCCCAAACCAATATCCGACTTGAATCTATTATTTTATTCTCTAATTTAAATCCATTATATCTTGTCCTATTCGGTGGCGCCATCCTAAGAACTTTATTCATGTTACCTTTATTCTCTATCGTAATTCCACACACTCTTGGATACTTGCCCACAATTCATCATATACAGAGCACAATACTGTTTTTTTTTATTTTGGTTATAGAATCATAACAATGAAATTTGTGACCTTAAATGATGAACTGAACATTGCCTCAGAATCCCCCACGGGCGTTGGCTTACCCTTCCGAGTCAAGCCAGTCACCGATTTAGGAAGGAGTGAGACTGTCCTTTCCCGCATGACTCCCGACTCTGACCTGGGCATCACTGGCCTTGCATGACTGGCGTCCTCCCTAAAAAAGGAACTTGCTTAACATGGTACCGTTAGGCAGCACACATACAGGAGTACAGCTCATCTCGTCTTCCTCTTCCCGCCTGCATTTTCTTGGACCTTGTTCATTTACATAATGGGGATATTTAGTTAACACAGGGAGGCATAAAAGGCTTTCTTTTTTGTTTTCCTCTTGGTTCGTGCTGCTGCAGCGTTTAAGGCGTGGCATGACATCACATCCCGCTCTGGCGCAATCCTCGCTGGTACTGGCCACAGCTGGAGGCGGGCCTGGCGACGTCTTGGAGCGAGCCGCGCTGTGTGTGTGGGAGGGGCGGGCCCCTGCCAGATGGGGAGGTGGCATAGTCTGAGACGCTGCTTCCTCATGCCAATGTAGAAAGGTCCCGTACAATAAACAGAGCCAGTTACTTCCTACAGCACTTAGTATACTATACTGGGAAACAGTAGTGAGAGGACTGTAGAATACATCATAATGATAAGTCACAGCCAAATTTCATTAAGTTAGTTTTATGGAATTACCAAAGAAACTGATGATCCTCGGAAGAGGTGGACGAGGGGTAGAGCCGACCAGTCGTGGTACTGTTACTGCCTGGACTCGTCAGTAATGTTAGTTCAGTCAGAATCAACAGTTATTGTACCTTCCAAGACGTCCCTCTCTGTGGCGACGCGTTCCTCACCTTCGGCTTGTATTGATGGGCGGCCGTCTGGCGCCTGAGCCTCTCAGGAATGTGTCTGGTGTAAGGCAAATGCATTCGACTTAAAGGAAATTCTCAGGATACAGACGCTCATCGCTGCTGCGTCCGTCATACCACGAAGTCAGGATTGTCTGCGGACGGTGTCTGACACCCCATTGCTTAAGGACCCTCTTTCCCCCAGCCGGGGATGAGGAATGCGCGTAGGCAGTGAAAACCATCTGCAATGTGGCAGGTCAACTTCCCACAAGGGCCGCTGTATCTGGCTGTGTGAGTCTTGAATGGAAATATGTTTGAGGCCTGAAACCTGTACTTTCCTCCGTAGGGGACCACAGGCCCGCCCCGGGTCGGACCTTCATAGGTTCGAATGCTGGGCACGGTAGTTGCTGTTCCCAATCCTGGTCTTCATCCTCCCCTAAGGGCTGGTCGATAAATGGGTATCTAAGCTTAGGCTGCGATATATATATATATATATATATATATATAGATAGATAGATAGATAGATAGATAGATAGATAGATAGATATAGATACA
>JAYMFT010224031.1:0-25092 GCA_038088735.1 Panulirus argus | reverse complement strand
TATATATATATATATATATATATATATATATATATATATATACTCGTATATATTGCACTGTTGTGGTCTTAGTTGATGTAAAAAAGACATATGCATGTACATAAGCAGAAACGTATGTAAGCGAATACACAGGTGTTTCGTCTAATGCTCCGAGCCAATCATAATAATAGTAATGTATCACTCGCTGACTCTTATCGTATAAAAGTTAGACATTGCCTTTATAGAAAGAGATGTCATGAAGTGTTACGTATACTTTAAAATATTATCATCAGAGTTCAAATCCAACGTTACACGCTACTCAATCACCAAGATATCTTACCTGCTGTGTGCGGTATCAGATAAATATATTGTGGTTTTAGCTTTACATATGACTGAAGAAAAGAATAAGCTTCTTTGAATACCCTTTCTTTGGAGTCTATCAATCTTCATATAGTTCAATCGACATACAGTTGAATGGGCTGATACTTTCTACAGTTGAACTGCAAAGCCAAAGTTTAAAACATGAACTGTTTATTTCAATCTGAAAAAGATACGTCTGAAGTAACTTGATAAGGATTTACATGAACTCAAAACATGAAATATTACGAAAACTTTAAACTGTAAAAAGAGTTTTGCTTCAAACATGCACTCATTTTTTTTCTTTTTTCACTTGTTTTCAAATCGTCAGAAATACATGAAAAGTGGCATAAAGGTCGGATTTCCACTTGCAGTCCAACAATTTTTTTCTCGAAACAATTACTATTGCGAGTATTCCAGTCTTGAGAGAAACAGATCATCCTTTGGAAGGCTTGACATGGAACATACACATTTACATACTTAGAAAGATGCGTCCGCACAGTATTGCGGGAAGGTATCCAAGTAATGCCCATCAACTTCATGATGATTTTATTGCTAAATACTTTTGAATTCTACCAAGTTAAAAGACAAATTCTACATGGCTCATAAACCAGAGGCTTATAGCTCTCTAATGGTGATCAGAACCTTTTTCACATACAAGTTTCCACCCAGCATATAACGATGAAGCAAGTCGAATATCGTGTAATCTCACATTCATCGCTGCTATAAAAACATAGTTCAGCCTAGTGTGGTAAATGTGATTATTTCGCAATACAGAGGTGTATTCTGTCAGTGAAGATGCTGAAACGACAGTGTCTTTCACTATTCCCTGTTCGTGTGCAGTGCCAGCTTACCGCTGGAACTTATGTTACGTGTTTGACTCATCTCCATCATACTAGACGTTCCGAGCTGCTCAGCTCGTTTAGCACTAAGGTACGACCTGTGGGCACGACTGTATGATCTGTGGGGACGACGGTACGATCCCAGAGCACGACGGCAGGACCTTTCATCTGACCTTTAAAGGTCAACGGAAAGAAGAAAACTATTAATTCGATTTTGTGCAACAAAATTTACGTTTCGTCCGCAATCACTGAGTTCCTATGTTTGTCAGAATCTCAAGTTACTAAATAGGTAGCCCAATTACGTAATCTTTAACTGAATGTGAAGTGATTAATTGTAAAACGAAAACCAAAATTTTTTGTCACTTGATGTATCTGGCTAGAAAATACTTTTCATGGGAATTAAAAAAATGTGGGCGCGTTGCCCCATCGCTATCTCATGGGTGAACACCAACGGAGTTGGCGTCGATGAGTTCATTCGATATCAAGTATTTGCTCGCTACCTAGGGTGATAGCAACACATCCTGCGGAACGCACCAAGTGCTGGCAGGTCAGCCTGTCACTACAGGCTGACCATGCCTCCGCACCGCTAGTGCCCAGGGGTCAAGAGAGGCTGCCGCGGCCTTCATGTGTCCTACAGTCTCATTAAAAATTTTGCCAGATGGGGCAATTCCTCGAGCATGGACGTCCCGTCTGGAGCATATTCCAACGAAACATGGCAGTGATGGCAAATCTCGCGTGGACTCGTTTGTCACGGATATTCACTTATATTTGTATGATAATTTTCTTTAAAGAAGTCTCATATGTAGTCACATCAAGAGCAACACATTCATCAGACTTTGTCAGGAATCATTATCATTTTAGATAATGTTCCTGTTAATCAAATGGATCAAATTTTTGTCCAGCATCTCTGAACGGATAGTGAGGTGTTCCTTTGAAGACGTGTGATCTGATGATCCTACCTCAAAGTGTTCGTTATAATTCTCTATCATCATTACTTTCATTAGAGAAAGAATGTCTTCTATTGCAGCAACACCCAACACCATGAAATCCTAGCCTATTGACCTATAACGATGAAACATTTTTGATCCTTTGGAATGACTCTCTAGCTGCAGACTACAAACGTGAAACTTCTTAGTGATTTTGGTACATTTTGCCCTGATAATGCGCTCATGATCACCTGTGACACACCACCACTCAAGCCCTAGTTCCGTAAGATAATGCTTTCATCATCTCCTGTGGCATAACACCACACGAACCTAGGATCCATAAGATGATGCCCTCATCATCTGTGATATAGCACCACTCAGGCTTTCGTGCTATAAGATGATGCCTTCATCATCTGTGACAGAGCACCGCTCAGGCCCTGTCGAGCAGAAGTTAACAGTTTCAGATGTAAACACAGAGAAGTATATTATCATTACGAGAAAAGATATGTGGTAATATCCGCCAATGTTCTGCCAGTGTAATGATGTCTTACACCACCATTAACGTCATCAGCCCTTACACATGATCCGTGCACTGTGGTTTTAATCGCTTAGTGAATGCTACACAGAACATTAATGCTGATGAAAAATACGGTAAAAGTATTACTGGTGAATTATGCAAAAAGAGTCGAAAATTGTTTAACTGAAAACCATGACCAATGACTTTACCATCACGAACCAGAGGGTCAACACGAAACATTTCTATTCATTCGTGAACGAACGCCGAAACTCGAACCAGAGACGTTCCTCCACACCACCAGCAGCCGCCCTCCTGTACTGTACGTGTGTCAGGCTGCCTGGTGCTCTGGGGGAACGTCCTCAAATCAAGAGCCGCACTGCTTCTGCTTCGTCAGCGCCCCCTGCTGTGTCCGTCAGACCGCACCTTGTTCCCCCTGGGTAGCTGGGGAGTTGTCATTTGCTCCGCAGTCTTTGTCCTCATCGGAGATGGATTATCCTAACCCGAACCTTCTCTCACACATAGCAGCTCTTTCAGTACCTTATTCCTCCCGCACTCCAGCTGTCTTCTCCCTCATTCCTCCCGCGCTTTAGCTGTTTTCTCCCTCATTCCACTCACACTGTAGCTGTTTCACTCTCATTTCACTTACACTGTAGCAATTTCATTTTCACCCCTCTTTCACACTTCAGCTGTTTTATTTCCTGATTCCTCCCTTAACTTTCTTTTTATATATCATTCTTCCCCTCACTCCAGCGGTCTCCTCCCTCATTCCTCTTGCATCTATCTCGTAATAAAATTCTCTCCCAGTCAGCCACTTCTTTTTCATCTATTCCTCTTCTCAGACGTCATTTTTCGCATTTCCACTCTCCCTAAACAACAACAAGCGGTTTATCCTCCCGAGCATCTGTTGTTTACATGTGTCGTCACTCTTGCTCTTCTGTGACTTCTGTTACTCCATATACACTTTTCCCTCTCTCCTTTTTCTCTTACTATATTTCTCGTTGGTGTAACAATTCTCCATTGATTTTCTGCCTTCTCCCTTTCCTTACGTTCGTCCCATATTATTCTCTAGTCTCTAGTCCAGCCATTTTTTATGAAGGTGATATTTCAGTATCTACTAAACTGAAGATGGATTAATCATCTTTTAGAATCGGGAACATGACATCCGTGTTGGATATGATAGACTCTCTTCTCGTAGGTAAAATTTAGTCGACTTCTGTGCACGTTTCACCACCAAGTAGGTATTCCCCATCTCTTTATCCTATTATTCTCTGCCCCTGCTATCCTCGACTCTTTCCATAATTTCGTCACACTGCAAGATCATACTGTTGTCTAGTACTTCAGACACCTGTTCTTCTTCCACGATCATGCTCTCTAGACAATGCTTAGTCTTCACTAGTATGCTAAGTGTCTTGTAATGCTTGATCCCACTAATAAGTCTGATGTACCCAGCAAAGAGACTGATGCCCTTCCTATAATGCTAGATCTAAACTGATAAAAAAGACAGCACCCCCTCTAGTAATGACTGCTTCCCACCATACAGCCCGGCAGGTATGACGCTGCCTAGTCCAAAGTGGTTAGTCTGACGACCTGGTAATTAATTCTTGGCCACCAAACTGTAAGCGTGGTGCTTCATTACCTTCAGTGGTAAGTCTAATATTTACATGGTAAAATGGGGATCCTATTGGTATGTCTGGTAGTCAGTCAGTGGTGCTTCTGATGTGCTTCTGACAATTCTTGGTTCTCCGTAATATGCCTGATGCTTTCCATTTAGAGCTTGAGTGTTACTGTCAAATCTTAACTCCCCACTGGTAAGGCTGATGTTCTCTTAGTAATGTATGAACCCTATTGGCAAGTCTACTGTTTACTTGGTATTGCCCACGTTAAGTGGAGTGTGCTGAAGTTTTGTTCTTTATGTTTTCTTCCCACTGTGTTATCCTCTCAGTGATGACTGGCCCTCCATGTTTAAGCTGAGAACCTTTGAAAATGTTGCGTTCTCATTCAAGGGTGTTAGGTTCTACTGGTTAATGCCACATCACCGATGGTAAGGCTAAAGTCTTCCTAGTGTGAACGAGTCTCCAGTGTTATGGCAGAGTCTTTTAAACAATTCTAGATCGCCACT
This sequence comes from Panulirus argus, assembly GCA_038088735.1. NCBI lineage: Eukaryota > Metazoa > Arthropoda > Malacostraca > Decapoda > Palinuridae > Panulirus > Panulirus argus. The sequence goes on along the minus strand of JAYMFT010224031.1, from coordinate 20,352 downwards.
GGCGAGTCCGGGGTACCCTTGATAATGGCGAGTCTTCATCTAAAGGTTTGATAATAAGGTCCCAAGGACAACCCTGGGTTCGCATTTCTAAGTCTGAGGCTCCCTGGTAATATTGCTTCGAAAAACAAAATCTGTGGTACCCTTACTAACGCTAGGTTTCTGTTGGTGTGTGTGTCTGGTATTGCCACTTTCATATATGGTCAGGATCCCCGTGTTATTGCAAGGGACACTTTCGTTTTGTGTGGATGTCTGCCTGGAGTCGGCCTTGTAAGGCCGGAAAATCTTGTCAAGCTGGGGCTTCCTCTAGCAGTGTCATGATCGTTGTGGCTAAAGGTTCACATACCTCCTCATGAGGTTGAAGGTCCCTATTGCAATAATGATGTTCCTGAGAACGGTTAGGTGGATATCCCCGTCCTGGTATGGCCAAGGGTCACTGGTATATTAGCTGAGCTGTTGAAGCTTTTTAGTCGCTGTTAGGCTTGAGACCTCTTGACGAAGACATGTTCTCCCTGTTAGGAATATGGTCTCCTTGGTCAGGTTAGTCTTCTAGGTCAAGTCGGACGCTACCTGGTAAGGCATAGAGAAGCTTTAGAAGGTCGAGACATCCCTGGAAAAACGCAGGCCCTTGTAGTAAAAACAGGTAACCCCACGCACAAGCTGGAGATTCTCAAGTAAAACCCGAGTTTTCTTGATAGCATTGATAAGACCAGGGGTTCCCTACAGAAGCCAGGGTGTCCATGATAAGATCGAGGTCCTTATCTCATGACTGCGATCCCTGGTAAGGTTTGACATCCCTTAGTAGGACTGGGCGTTCTCGTATGGGTAAGAAAGAGGTGTAAAATTTGGGTCCTCCTCACAAGACCAAAGTCTCTTGTGCTAAGACCGGGGGCCCTCCGGGAAGGCTTGGGATCCATTCTGACAGGTGCTAGGGTTAGCCTAAAAAGTCCAGGATACGCTGGTAATACTCGAGTCCTCCTGCATGGACCTGGATCGCCACCTCTTCTAAAGCAGTAGTCACATGCTACGGTCGGTGTTCCTTTCGAGAAGCCTGAGTACCGCTAGGGCTAGGGCTGAAGTCCCATCTGCTGAAGACGGAGTGCGCTATGATAAGGCTAGGACTCCCTGCTAGGACCGGGATCCCCCTATCAGGGAGAGAGTCTTTCTACTATGACTGGGATCTCTATGCTTAGGTTGGGGAGGGAGGGGTGGTGGTTCCCCTTGCTAAGGCCGGAGCGCCCCTGCTGGGGCTGGGGTCCCCGCCTGAGGTGGTCTTATGTCGCTGCAGCAGGACCACAAAACCCTCTTGTCATAAAGAATATTTATGTCCTTCTGTTGTATATCACCTTGCATGTGGTTCAGAAATATGGGGCTGGATATGCTGATTTGAAGAGAACGAGTTTAACTCTAGTGAGCGACTGCCACAGTATTTCGCGTAAAGGACCAAGAAAAGTGATACATTGTACAATCGTGTATCAAGAATCGAAACCACAACTCATGGTTTTGCGAGACAGTGAGTGAGGGGCTGAGGAGGAGGGGTGTGAGGAAGGAGAGAGAGTAGTGGTCGTGAGGGCGCCCCCGGCTGCGTGAGGCAACGCTATCCTGCAGGAGCGTCCTGGGGTGAGGGCGGCGGGGCGCACTCTGCCCAGCCCGGCAGTGGTGGAGGGGACGACATTCTGAGAACGCCGCCCCCAGGGGTCCCCGCCAGGTCCCATACCTTATTATTGAACTTCTTTTTTTTTTTTCGTATGTTTCTGACAGGCGGCAGTAAAGTGGTATCCTTATTGTCATGGTTAATAGTATTGTTGGATGTCACATACAAATGGGTCTGCAGGTGCTTCAGAAGGAGCTGCAGCGAGGCATATTCTGCGTCCTCAGCGTACAAGACGTGTGAGCATAATCACTTCATTATTTACCTCCGCGCAGCACATGAGTGGCTCGTTCCGCCGTCATCAGTATTCAAGGCGCATGCGCTGCCGGGTCCCTGAGCAGCCATAAATCCGGGTTACACGGTGCGTTTTTCTCGTGTCACCGGCGACGCAGCGGGACCCGGCAATAACACGGGCCGAGCGGCGGGGGCTGTCAGGACGTGGCGACCCAGCCTCCTACAGCGGCGGCCGCGCGCCACTCTCACGCTCTCATATCCCCATCATAGAGCCCAGTCTTCCCCCGGAGCAACTCAGACTCCATTCGATTCTAACTTTCATAAAGGAATTTCCCGGTGTCATTACCAAATGTTATTTACTACGTGGCGCACACTAAGAACCTACCCACTGATCTGAAGAGAATGACCTCGACCCAGCCACAGCCAATGGCAAAGCCGGATGTGAGGTGCTCTCGCCTTCCCTTTACGCCTCTACAAGACAGCAACAGTGACTAGCACCCTCTGGCTCCCATTCAATAGCAAGAATATGATCATGGGTTCCTTCCACAACATCAAACGAGACACGCATCTTTTCACGTTTAAGTTTCCGGAGGTCTAAGTGCAGCAGGGCAAGGAGACGGCGCTGGGTCATAGAATGACTCAAGATGTACATCTTCTATGCACGAGTGTGTGTGCGATGTTTGATCCAACTGTGGCAAATCTATGCTCGTAAACTGCAGCTGGAACACCCGACGCACGAGTTTATACTCGTCTCCATTTCACTTTGTTGACGTCTGTGATACGGTGCCAGATCCTCTATGGTACACAAGGTAAATCGACAGAAACAATCTCCGTTTCTCTAAAGGATAGTCCCGTACGAACGACTGGAGATAAGACTGAGCTGACGGACGAGGAGGGAACGTTAGCAAGTGCACCGTAAGGGAATGAGTGTCACACCAACGACTGTCACCAAGGACGAGGTGCCATACCCAGCACTGTCCTACAAACGTGGGCCTTCTGAACGTTACCTCTATGACCTCTGTTATAACTTCGCTGATGTAAATTCATGCGATGCATTACTCAAAAAGTTTGAGGGTTGCTGCATTTATGCCCACAGATTAAAGAAATAAAATAATCATATTTGCCACCTTTGAATTTATACTTATGTTTCTCCTGAACATTATCGAAGGCACAATTTTTAAAAATACACCAGTGTTTTTTTTATCATTATTCATTTACACCCTCAATAAGGTGTTCCATACATACGTATGTGTACGTACAAATATGTACATATATATGTACTTAACTGTATAGCAATAGCCTTGTCACCGTCCTCCAGCTTTCCTCATACCAGGTAATATATTCCCCACGGAGCTCCCGTGCCGTCTCAGAACTCGGCCTAACTCACTGGCAGCCTCAAAGTCCGCTCCATTCACGGTCCACAAAAGAAAAAAATTAGCCTCTGCCTCGCCTCCGATCCTATCTAGCGGCGCCTCTCCACCGCTGGCTTAGAAATCTCGGCTATCTCAGGCTTCTCTGCGGGGCTCCTGTCAGTGCAAACAGTAGACGGCGACCCCTGGCTACCGGGTCCTGACGGGTAACCTCGGCGACAACAGTCTCGGGGACACTATCACCTCCGCCGAGCACGACTCCACCACCAGTGTCGCAGTGTCGCCATCACCTCACAGCAGTGGCCGTCCCGCCTGCTGCTGGTGCGGCAGGCGCGACATCACTTCCACCAACACTCTCACACGCACTAAATCTAGTCACCCTTTGTTCAGCCTTTTATCATTTTGGAAGCGAATTTCTTTTATCGTTTGCCAACTCTTCTTTTCCTTCGATATTACCGTTATTTTTATGAGTTTCTGGCACTTTTTGATATCGATAATGATTTCTGTCTGTTTTTATATCTTTAATTATCCTTCAGGAGCCATTCCTTTGCAGTTATTCTACAGGTTAGCTTATTAAATCACAGAACTTTGCTGCAGCATCTTGTACATTACTGTTTTCAGCACTGAAAAGTACGCACTAGACGAGCAAATCCTCGGCTCACATAGAGAAGGAATCATTCCTTTCTCCAATTTTTGTGATATATTTTGCTTTTTCTTGTGAGTGTGATTTGGTAACCCGAGAACCGGCTATCTCCAGAGCCCTAAGACCTGGCTGTTGTTGAAGATAACACCAGACACCACTCGAGGAAATAACCCCCGAGCACTTGGTGGCTGCCTGCAAGAGAGATGGGACACGAGTCAACAGTTCTGAAGGGGATATGGCTGAAGATGAATAGAAGAGGAGATCGATACAACTCTTTTGTGCGTTTGATGCGCGAACCTCAGATTCTGGATAAACTCCCATTTAGGTGTTGATAGCCAATAATTCCCATGATATACTGCTGGCGGAGACGAGGTCGCAGTTGTAGCATCAGAGCCGGTGATGGTTCGAACCAAACGAGAACAGTGGACAATGTAAGAGCACCTTCTCTTAGCCCTTCTCCCAAGGTGGTCTCTCCCGCCGTACCTCCCAACCACCTCTTTGCCTCTCGTATGACCTCTGTCCTTCGGTAGTCTCCTCTCTCCCTCCTCTCTTATCTCAACCCTTATCTCTTGATCTCCCCTCTCTCTTAAACCCCCATCCCACTCTATCTTCACATCCTCCTCCTATCATCACCTCCCACCTCCTCCTCCTCCTCCTCCTCGCACTCTTCCTTACCTCATCCATATTCCTCCTTGCCACCCCCTCCTCATCACCTCCCCCCAAGCCATCCCCTGGCCATAATGACACACCGTAAATCTAGCGCCGTCGGTTGCAGCCGTGAGGGGGACGGTCAGGCCTGTGTTACTGCCCGGGAGACTTCTCTTCTGCATTTAAAGTGATCATTTTGGCTGTGGCTCCGTAATGTGCCAGCTCAGGACCACTTGGGCTACCCGCGATCTCGGGAGGTATTTGTGCCTTTTCCCCGTGGCTGTGATGACTTTAATGTGTGTTTATTTGCAAGGTTTACGTCTATCGGACATTCGTCCGCCTTTATAAAGCATTATATTCAATATTACTCTCCTTTTCTCGCAGAAATGGTCGTTAATCCTATAGCATGGCAGTGTGACGTCTCCCCACTTCTCTCCTTTATGTGTACATATTCACAGCATTTTCTACTCACTTCTTCAGATTTGTCAGTAGATAGGTTCGTGTGTTCGACATTTACGTTCATCACTCATCTACCCATTTTCTTATATCTATCTACCGTCCGTACAAGTATCCCTGATCAGCTGAAGTTTGGATATTTTCTGAACTTCCCTGGATTTGTCTGTATATTTGAGAATTTTTTTTTAGGTACGTGTCTTTCGACTAGCTAATATTTAGCTGAATTTATATATATCGTGTTTTATTTTATATGTCGGTCTGCATTGTTAACTTTCGTGTTTTTATTTTTTGTTTGTATTCGGTAAACACGTGAGTGTGTGGGTGTGTTTGCCTCTGTTGTTTCGAAATCTGCGTATTTTCGATACGTCTATGTGTATGTTGTTTCTGCCTGCGTGTGTATTTTCCCCAATTAATGTGTGTGTACCGTCAACACATCCTTATTTGTTCAAGTGTACAGTAAGCAGGAGATAGTGAGTGTGTGTGAGTGTGTATGTGTGTGTATGTGTGTCCGCGTGAGGGGGAGGTGAGGGAGGCGGCAGAATGTGTTTGTTTACACTCAGGAACCCTCAAGAGTCTCAACTACTGCGGGAGTTTTAGTAACGATAACTGCTGACGGTCTTATCTCACTTGAGGAGGATCGTCCCTCTTCAAGGAAAATAACCATTTTTTTTCTCTCTTTCGCTTCCCCGATCAGGAATTTCCACCGTTGGCACCGTTCTCCTGCCACGGAGCAGTAGGGTCCTCTCCTCTGCTGACCTGGCAGGCTCCTCTGCTGAGGAGAACTGAGAGGACTTTCTTTATTCATCTGGCCTACAAACACCAATCAAAATCCTTTTCCTCAAATGCTGAACATGACTTTGCCTCTCGGTAGGTGGTAGATTGAGGGAGTCCTGGTGGTGTGGGTAAGCCACGAGGTGCTGAGCAGGTTGCTCACCTGTTCCTCACTCGTATTCACCTGTTGCTTCCTTTGTACTCATCTTTTCCCCAACTGTATTCACCTGCTGCTCCCATTGTGCCTCTGGTGTGGTGCTGTCCACTCCCCTGATGGAAACGTTCCACGCATTTAGCCCTATTGTGTACGACAGAAAACGGAATAATGGGACAGAAAATGGAATCTGGCGGAATAAGAGAAAATGGGACAATGGCAGATAATGTTGGTTGACTTTCCTCTATAGCGAGAGATGGCGCTGGCTCAAGGGTGTAGGCCGCGCGACACTTTCAAAAGAAAGTCGGCTGACTCTGTAGGCCCAGCAGTCTCGCTGGCGTGAGAACTGAGCTCTATTGTCGAGCTTTTTGGAGACTGATCATCGTCAAGGCCGTCAGGGGAAGTAGGCGGTAGCCTGTGAGGACGACGGGTCTTGTACAGGCGGGGACAACATGACGGGGCTCTGAGAGAAGGGCCAGTTGGGACGTGTCAAGTTCACTTGCCCCAGCTACGCTTCAGTTTTCACGGTAAAGGCTGTACTTCTCCATGAGCTGAATTGTTAATCATTTTCATTATAAGTCCTTAACCTTCAGTTTTTTACTGGTCTCATTTTTTCTCAAGTCTGACAATATGTTACGTTCATGTAATTCCAAATTTTAAGACAGGGACATAAATGATGTATATAAAGGTAAGGCAGCGAAGGTAGGAGGGAGTAGAGAGGCTGGCGAGAATCAATGAAGAAAAGACGCGGTGAAACAGCCAATTAGAAGCATAAGGATCTAGGGAGTAATAGAGAATAAGAAACGAATAGGAGTCTGGGTAGGAAAGGGAGAAAACTGGGACCATGATACACTAGCAAAGTAAAACACACGTGACAATAATGTCTCGAGAGGGATGAGCAGGGGTTAGGTATGGGGGGTCATTATGTGATCCCAGTATGTACTTGTAATGGGGAGCGAGGAAGAGCCAGGAACGTACTTTTCAGAGAGATCACCGAAAAAGCTTGCAGTCCAGGAAAATATTTCAACATGATTATAACTCTGACATAAAATGGGGCACGTCGCCACCGCAGAGCAAAATCACGAAACGAGTTCCCATCTCGACAATTAATTAGATTCAAACCTCTTTCGTAGCCTTTGAATCAAACCTGTCTTTTTACGGCAGAGCTGAACTGGTGCAAAAACAGCGTCGGTTTATCCTGCACAAGGCAAAGGGACCAGAGGGGGAAGAACGTGGGCTTTCGTCAGGGTAACCCAGAACACCAGCCTGGCAAGGTCAGCTCCTTCAGCACGATGGCACAAGCCTTCACCACGACGGTATGTCCCATGAACGCGACAGTCCGGTCCTTGAACACGAAGGAACGACCTTTCAACACAATGGTCAGGGCATAATGGAGTCAGGTTTAAGGGCCTGGACGTGATGAGGGACAGAAGAAGAAGGGCCGCATTCACTCACTGCATTCCCTAGCTACCATATGCAATGCAACCAAACCACAGCTCTTTATCGACAACCAAACCCCAATGACCCTCCCATGTCTCCCATGGCCTCTTCACACATCCTGGTTCAGTCCACTGACAGCAAGACGACACCTGTATACCACACTGTTCCAATTCACTCTATCCTGAGTACGCCCCGACCATTCACAATACTTTTTCAATCCGTCCTTCCATCTTCAGTTCGGTCTCTCGCTTCTCCTTGTCTCCTCCACTTCTGACATATATCCTCTTCTCTCAACTTACACTCACTCATTCTTTCCTGTGTCGAAACAATTCAGCATACCGTTTTCAGCTCTCTTAACCACTCTTTTTATAACCACACATCTCTCTTACCCTTTTCTTACTCGATCAAACCACCTCGGACCACACATTATTTTCAAACATCTCATTCCATCACTTCCACTTTTCTCCCCACATCCTCATCTGTAGCCCATGCATCGAATATATACAAGATTGTTGGGACTACTGTACATTCAAACATACTTATTTCCGCCCTCCCAGATAACGACCTCTCTTTCCACATATTCTTCAATGCTCCCAGAGCCTTCGCTCTCTAACCCATCCACTAACTCACTCTGCTTCCATGGTTCCAGGTATCTAAAACACTTCACTTGCTCCAAGTTTTCTCCATTCAAACTCGCACCCCAACTAACCTGTCCCTTTATTCTGCTAAACCTAATAACTTTGCCTTTATTCACATTTACCCTCAACGTTCTCCTTTCACACACTTCCAAACTCAGTCACCAACTTGTGCACTTTCTCAATCGAATCTGCCACCAATGCTGTGTCGTCAACAAACAACTAGCTGTCTTCCCAGGCACCCTCATCCCCTACAGACTGCATACACACGCCTTTCTCCAAAACTCTTGCTTTTACCTCCCTAGCCAGCCCATCCATAAACAAATTAAATAGCCATGGTGACAACACAAACCCCTACCGCAGACCAGCCTCCACCTGGAACCACTCTTTCTATTCGTACACACGACTTACACCCTTGGTAAAAACTTATCACTGCTTCTAGCAGCTTTCCTCCCACACCATATATTCCTAAGACCTTCCACAAGGCATCTCTATTAACCTTATCATATGCTTCTGCCAATCCCATAAATGCCACATATAAATCCTTCCGTTTCTCTGAGCATTTCTCACATGCATTTCTGAAAGCAAACACCCGACCTACACATCCTCAACCACTTCTGAAACCACACTGCTCCTCTCCAGTCAGATGCTCTGTACATGCCTTCACCCTCTCAATCACTTCTCAGTCAGACAACTTACCAGGTGTGCTCAAAAACTTGTGTCTCCCCCTTGCCTTATACAATGGCATTATAAATGCATTTTGCCAATCCTCAGGCACCTCATCATGATCCATACATACGCTAGAAATCCTGACTAATTAATCAGCAACGCAGCCAACCTCGTTCTTTAGAAACTCAAATGCAATATCATCCAATCCAGCGGCCTTGCTATATCTCATTTACGCAAAGGCCTTCACCATTTATCCACTCTTCCCCAAACCATTCACCATGTTTCTCTCACTTCGTAAACCTCCCCGACCCAGACACCCTACTTCAGCCACTCTGTCATCAAACACATTCAACAGGCCTTCAAAATACTCATTCTATCTCCTCATTTCACCACTTCCTGATACCACTTCCTCCTTTGCCTCTTTCACCAATGCTCACATCATTAACCTCATTCCAAAACATCTTATTCTCCCTGAAGGTTACTGATATTCGCTCACCCTAACTCTCATTTCCCCTCCATTTCAACCCAAGCCGTCCTCTTGACCTCCTGCCGCTGTCTGTTATACCTTTCTCAGTCATTTGCACTCCTTCCCTGTAAGTACTGCCCATATACTTATTTTTTCTCTTTCACGAGCAACTTTACTTCGTCATCCCACCACCATTTTCTTTACTCTTTATCATTCATTCCACGTTGGTGTTTTATGATATACATTATTCAAGTAACATTTTAGGCTTGATGTCCTTTCTCTTTAGTCTCTGATGGTGGTATATGTCATTAAAGAGAAGTAAGTCAATGAAACCGAAGATGTTCATCCAAACCCTGATGATTCATTTCCTATGATAACTGCATTTTACTATACAAGAGACCATTGCTTATATATATATATATATATATATATATATATACAAGATGACCTAACCTCTGCGTACCACAGGTGTGGTCCTGTATACAGAATCTGTATGAAGTGTGCCCACAGCCGTGCTAGCTGCGGCAGAGAAAAAACTGCCTCATAAACTCAACAGAAATTTACGATAATGGCCTTATAAATCTTAAGAAAAGTAAGTTCTGTCGAGATGACAATATTTCATTGAGCAGGTCTAACTTGAGCTTAAGAAAAAACTATAGGAAGTCTAGAATTGTTTCTATAAAGTACATAAATTTTGATAAACTACTAACCTCGAAAATGGTTTTATATAATATAGAATTAACTAACGCACTCAGATGATACATATTTCATGTCATATTAAGAGTGATGTGATATACACGTGCATCGTCTCCTTGCCATGAGGTCCACTACCCTCCAGAAAGTGAGCTGGCGTCGTGGGCGATACCCATAGTGTGTCTCGATTGACTGCAGAATAATGCCTTGCTCTTTATACATTCCAGGGATTCTACTCATCTCCTTCTGTTTGGAAAATTTTGCTACTTGTGCCTATCTGTACTCGTCTACCTACTTTAAAATGTCCGTTAGTTCCTTTCTAATTACAGTATTGGCACTTCTGACTGACAGCCCAACTTTGATTTCAACAGCGATTTTAAACACACAATCCAGACACTGATACGTCTACCTTGATGACTACCTTCTCCAGTACAGAGTCGAGGACTACTGGTCTCCTTCTGATCACCAGCTTTAGTATACGTTCCTGCTCTGATTATCAGTTTCCTCATCAAACATACCAGAAGGACTCGATATGACTTTCTCTTCGTTATCATTATCTTCAGTATGCATTCCAGGACTTTTAGTATTTGTCTCTGATCACAGCCTTCTTGGGCACCATCATCTTCTTTACTGCAGATTTTCAGACCTTGTATCTTCCCGAAGTCACTGTTTTCAGCATACATTCCAGGCATTGTGTTCCGTTGTGATCACCACCTTCTTCACGATACATTCCAGCCCCTGTGTCTCCTTGTGGCCACCATTCAGCTCACTGCGCATCACGGGGTCCCGGGTCGTAACCGCAGTTTTCCCACAGCCCAGCACCCATCCTCCCCGCTGACATAGGAGCGTCCGTTGGTAACCTACGGCCAGCGAGAAGTAACTAAGTAGGCTGTTTGGGGCTTTCCAGTTAGACCCCCACTGGCCACAACTGCCTGTGGTTCCCGTGGATTTCAAAGCTTTCAGAGGCTTTCGTTAAAAGGCGATATCTGTTTGGTGTCCAGATCGAAATGTTGACACGGATTTGGTCAACTGAATACCGTTTCTGTTGAGTAAATCCACTGTCTCACCTAAAGCTCTTAATCTTGCTTATGGAATCACTTGCAAGTTTGTAGAACACGAGTTGAGAGAGAGGAGGTAATCTGTCTGAGGTAGCGATGAGAACAGACAACAGTGAGCGAAGGTAAAGCACTGCTCACCACAATGACATAAGGAACGACAGGTATCCAACCCTGGTTAATTCTTTTGTATGATAATTACTCGACGATGTGTCGCCGTGTGTCGCCAATATCATTATCTACTTCTCTTTGCGCATTGGAAAGTTTCAGATTCGTTCATCCCGTAAGTGGTAACTTCTTTAAGCACTGGACGAAAGGAATTGCCTTTGAGGTTGAGAAATCTGGGACCCAAATGAGTTAAATGGGAAAACATAAAGCACTGCAGGAGCTGGAGAGGATGTCCAGGGACACTGACCACCCTCGAGGACCATGATCCCAGCAGACCATCACAATGGCCGCACCTGAAGACCCACCTACAATTGGGTTTTTATTAAGTTATTGTTTACTTTTGTGGTTATTTGTATTCTTGGGTACTTCCCACCAGACTCGTATACTGATGCCCTTAACATACAACGATGTCCAGTCTTTCAGTTCAGACAAAAGAACAGAATTTTTGCTCAGATTTGTTCGGAATTATCTTTTGTATGAAAGAATATCTGGTCACTGTAGAATCCGAAAAAAAAAAATAAAGAGAAGGCGAAAACTTAGTCCACTTAAAATCATTTATAACTGTTTTCATTATAAAAGAACGTTAAGACTTTCTGAACATATAGGATCTTGTAGACACACAATAGCAGCACTGGTTTCGTGGAAGAGTGAACAGGACACGGTAAGAAAAGACGGAAATCACCTCCAAACGAAATCAGATTCAAGAAAAGAATCTGTACCGAGAGACGATCTACATGGAATTCAGGAGTATTTCTCTTATGCTTTTCAACACGCTTGCGACTCTGGAACGCGATCTGCTATAACAGACTTCAAAACCCAAAAGCAAAGGACGCTTATACTGTGGTCTGTGTCGTCGTCCATATCACACAGGAGTCTCTCGGAAGGCACAGGCCAGGCGCTGAGGCAAGCTTTCAAGAATCCCTGGTCTTCGGAGGGCTGTGGCTACAGTAAGTAATCCCTCGAGCACGACCGTTTGACCCTTGGGTGTGATGGCCTTGGTTTTGATCCGACCCTGAAGAGGCGGGTCAAAGGTCGCGTCACCATGCAGGTTGCACCGTTGTGCTCAAGAGTCGTACCATTGTGATCGAGGGTCGTAGCGTCGTGTTCAAGGATCGTACCATTGTGCTCAAGGGTCGTACCGTCGTGCTCAAGGATCGTACCGTCGTGCTAGCACAAGGGGTCGTGCTGTTGTGCTCAAAGCGCTGAAATATGGGAAACAATCATGGTATGGACTGTCTCTGTGGACACTAACTAAGAACATTTTGTCTGAGTTTAATTTTCTGAAGGACCAAATCCTCGACTCTCTAAGCCTCCCAGAAACAAGTCGTGCGTCGAATTGGACAGCTTGGTCATCTTCTAACAGCATTGGCACATACGGAATGTGGGGGACACTGCAAACATTCGCCTGCCTAAACAAAAGTGACAAATCTAAATGATCTTTGTGAACATTGTTTTCTCAATATAAATCATTCACTAAAGATCGCTTCCAGCAGCCTCTCCAGCACTTGTCAATCATCACCAACACACTTACACCCCATCCAACACCTGTCCATCTCTCAAGCGCAGCTCATACTCTCAACGCACGATACACCTCTTAAACATCCTCACACCCTAGTATGCTCACCTACACGCTTTCCGGTATACTACCTACTCTTCTTACATCTTCCTCAGCATCAAGAGACCCTTTCCAGCACCCGACCCTATTCAGCAATTCTCCACACTTCTTTCCATAATCTACAGCTTCCCCAGCAGACAGTCTGCATCCTCACCAGCACATGACATCCCCTCTCGTGCAGGCCTTACACTCCCGCAACCACCCCCGTGCCATCCCAGCACTCTTTCATGTTCCCCTGTACCTATTCTCTTTCCACAATACGTTTATACCCAGCCTAACATATCACAGATAATCTTAAGAACTCCTACACGCTCCCCAGCTCTGCTACACCCTTCCCAGCACTTCTACATCATCCTCCGTCACTTTTAAGACCCTCTCTCAACTTTTCTACGCCTTCCCCATCACGTCTGTGCCCTACCCCAACATTTTTTATTCTCCCTAGCTCTCCTAAACCCTCCCAGGCACTTCTACATCCATCCCTAGCGCCCCCTACGTGCTCTTCAGCACACCCTCCTCAGCACGCTTACACCCTCCTAGAAGTCCTACACCCTTCCCAACACTATTACACTCTCGCTCTGCATTTATACACCCTCCCTAGCTCTCATGCACACTCCCTATCTCCTTTACGCCCTCCACAGAAAAGCTACACCTCCCACCATCCTACTACAATCTTCCCAGCACACTTACACCCTCCCTGGTAATCGTACACCCCCCTACTCCCTACCCATCACTCCTGCATCTCTCTAACACTCCTTCGTAGCACGCTTATATTCTCCCCAGCAGGTCAACATCTCCCCAGCACTGTTACACCCGAAACAGTATTGATACACCATGGCCAACACCCTTGCATCTTCTTGAGCGCCTTGTAACCTCGGCAGGCAGCAGCCATTAACCTACAAAAGCAGTACTACATCGTCTAGAAACGTCTGCGTCCTCCTTATTCCATACACCCTCATAAGTACACCCACACCCTAGATAGAGCCCTGCACCCTCCTAACATGAGTTGCACCCTCACAAGCCCACCTACACTTTAACCAGGGCTCCTGCGCCCTTTCTAGCCCTCCTTACACTCACACAAGTACATCTACACCCTAATGAGAGCCCCTGCACCCACCTAAGCAAGTCTACACCCTTCCCAGCATCGCATTCCTACATCTTTCCAAGTCACCCCTGATTTTACCTGAGCAGCCAGCAGCCATACGCCTCTCCAAGCAACGCAATACCGAGCATAAATCTACCTCCTCCCTTGCATTCTTTAAACCTTCACCAGTACACCTATAACCTAGGTTATGGGTGCTCCTACGCCCTCCCTTACACTCTCACAAAGTACACTTATACCTTAGCCACAGCCCCCGCACCCTTCCTAGCACTTCTCACACCCTCACAAGTAAAGTGACACCCTGACCATAACCCTCGCATCTTACCGAAACACTCCTTACAGCTTTACAAGTTAGACGGTAACAAGAACTCCTACACCCACCCTAATAAGTTTTACACCCTCACAACTACAACTACATTCTAATCAAAGCCCACGCACCCTCCCAAGCACTCATGACAACCTCCCAAGTAAAGACGCACTCTAACAAGAACTCCCGCACCATCCCTAGCGATCCTTACACCCTCACAGCCAAACTTATACCCTAACCAGAGCCCTCACACCCTCCCAAGCAAGCCTACCCCTCACCCAGCAGGCCAGAATCAGGTGAGACTGGCCAGGCGCCGCCCCGCCAGCTCGTTGTGAGGTGCGGCTTATTTAGAGGGTGTAGTCTAATGCACAAGATGTGTTGAAGGCGGTGTGGGCGCCTGGTGTAGCTCGGCCGCCGCCGCCTGTAAGCTCCCTCATTATCCACAATTAAGATAACCCCGCCCGGCTCCCTCTGTAGGTCCAAGCTGATGGGGGGGCCACCGGAGGGGGAAGTTCTGGTAGTATGCGGGCCCTGCCAGAGCACTTCGCCCTATCCTCGCGCCCCCAGCATCATCTGCCTTCCTCCCTACGCCTGTATTTAACTCTCGTTTACGACAACTGGGAGTCTAAAGGTCAATAAATTAAAGGAACAACTCTATCCCTTCGTCAGGAGCAACGTAATGATAGGAATAAGCACAAATCCTTAATAAGACGGTCGGAGGGAGATCGAAAATTTCTCCAAGGTGAGGCATCAGGTCCAACATGCCCTGCGGTGACCTGGTCCCCGAATATTGGCCCCCAGTGCCCTAGGGGCTGGCCAGAGAGGAGCCAAGTGCAGGCGGCGGAGCGTCCTGAAGGTGGCCGTGTGTGGGCGTCATACCTGCCGCCTGGACTGTGTAAGCTGCTGGGGGTGAGGGAGGCCGGACACGCGAGGGGTGGAACCACAGCCTGTGACACTTCTGGCCAGCGAGCGGTCACTGCCCCTCGCTCTTGACACCTCCCGTCTAGGTACTATACATTACGTACTGATCTTTATAACTTTAAACAGAGGCTTATAAATAATGATAATAATAATAATAACAATAATAATAATAATAATGATAATGATAATAATAACAATAATGATAATAATATTGATAATGATCATATAATTATAATTTTGATAATAATAATAGTAATAATAATAATAATAATGATGATCAAAATAATGATAGTAATAAAAGATATCTTATAAGTCAAGGTGTGTCCGGCTCCAACGCACGCAAGGGATGGCCAAGAGAGATGAGATTTTGTGAGCGTAATCAGTGCTCTTTGGGTCAATTTAGGTTCGAAAAGAAATGGACAAGAAAAATGAAGTCATAAACAAATAAAATCAATAGTTCATTACCGTGACACACGATTTGAACTTGTTCAGCACCCGTTTTTCTTCAGCTTGGAGATGAATTTAACATTTCTGGCTCATTCTTAAGAGGGACAAAATCCCTCAGTAGGAGATAACAAACGAGGGCCCGGAGTGCCCATATCTGCTAGTAATGGTGATGATAGTTAGGGGAAAGGGAGAAAGAATTCTATCTCCGTATTCCGTGCGTGCCGTATAAGATAGGAGGGGGGCGCTGGCAAAAAAAAAAAAAATTCTTGTACTTCAGTTTCTGAAAGATGGAACAGCAGGAAGAGCCAAGCAGGAAATGCTCATCCTCCGTGAAGGCTCAGAATGGAGTATCTGAATGTGTGTGGATGTATCCAAGATGAAAGATAGGAGAGAAGGTAGTATGTTTGAAAAAGAAACATAGATATTCTGGTTTTGAGTGAAAGAAAGCTCAAAGGTGGAGAAGAATGGTTTAGAAATGTCTTAGGAATAGAGTCAGGAGTTGGTGAGAGAGCAAGAGCTAAGGAAGGGATAGCAATACTACTGAAGCTAGAGTTGAGGGAGTGTGTGAGAGTAAGTGAGCTCTAGACTGACGTGGGTAAAACTGAAAGTGGAAGGCGAGAGATGGATGACAATTGGTGCTTATGCACCTGGCCATGAGAAGAAAGTGTCAGAAGAGTCAAATGTTTTGGGAGCAACTGAGTGTGTGTCAACAGTTTTCATGCAAGAGACGGGGTATTAGTGATGGGTGATTTGAATACGAAGGTGAATAATGTGGCAGTTAAGGTTATAACTGGAGGGCATGGGGGTATTCAGTAGTATGAATGGTAATGGTGAAGAGCTCGTAAACTCGAGTGCAAAAAAATTGGACTGTGATTGGGAATACCTGGTATAAAAAAAAGGGACATGCACAAGTATGTGTCTGTGATTTGGAAGGATGGTCAACGGACATTACTGGATTACATACTAACCAACAAGCGTGGGATGAAGCTGCTCTAGTAGTGGTCTGTAACAGCATAGGGACATGGCAGTACAAGGGACTGCCACATAACAGAAGACCTGATGGTCTTAAGACGAGGTTATCTGCTGCAGGACAGTAATAATTCCCTGAATTCATAATAGAGAGAAATGGAGAGAGGACAGTACAGCACAAGGCTTCTCCCCTCCAACCACTCCCTCCGGCATACAAGCTGGCAAAGCAATTACTTAGTCGGAGGTTTCTCACAAAAGCTGTCAACAGCAACATTATTATTTGACTGTAAGCCAATGCTCTTAGTGAGGATCCTTGCAGTTGTAAGAGTTTCCGGTGTTTCCCAAAGGACCAGAGAACCCACCACCTTGTGACCAATATATTCCACAAACAGCAACTTTTGGCACTCGAGCAGTCGTTTTACAAGGACATGAGGAGCAAGGATTACCTCAATCGTTTATTTTTAACCTTGGAATCCAGACTGTTCGTACTCATAAGCCAGGATCAAATGGCTTCGATTCCTTCTCAGTAACACTAGAGTGGGACTTCACTGGCACAATGATTGATTTGAGATGTGCACCCCACGCACATCCTGCGGGCGATAGAGCAAAAGTATCACAGAGGTCACAGAGGTTCATTACATAAGCTAACAGTCTTTCATATGGTAAGTTTTACCGACAAGATGAAAAGAAAGTGGATACAGCGATAGAATTTCATGTATCTTGTTATCAACAATCAAGTTCTGTGTCATTTCTTGCAGGGTTTGTTTCGACCAGTCCCTAAAAGGCTCTGTTTTTTTTTTTCACAGTCTAAAACACAGTGTTCTAGTTCGTGTCCAATGGGCAAAGCAACAGTCTGGCATCGTTGTGGTCCAGTTGATCCTCCTCCCTGTTCTTCCCAGTATTGGTGGAAAGTCCCTTTCGTCCAGCCGAATTGGATCTCATGTTATGCATCAACCAACACACATTCAATGCAGCCCCTGGATCATAACCTCACCACCATCACTGGCAGCAGACCACTGATGACCCAAGCACCACCTTTCTTCCAAAAATTTACCTTCGTCACATCCTTTCCATTTCTGAGGGCAACTTCACTCATAGAAAACCAGCAGCCTGAACACGTGCAACAGCTTAGGGCTGTTGCTTAGCTGAAACAATCACATACTAAAAAGTAGTCAACGAACTTGACTCACTGGGACCTTACTAACTCATTAGCATATAAAAACAGACCCCCATCAGTTGCTTTGATGGACTTAAGATTCTGACATTACGTTTCAAGGCTAAACAGTGAAATATGAGAGTCTTCCACAACAAAACTACCATCTATATATCACGCCATTCCATTAAGAATCTCTCATCAGCCCTTAAGTGGTCCCTCAGCTGTTCTTAAAGCTTCCCATGCAAGGCTACACTGCTGGCTATTACATCGGCATGACTTTTGTCAATGACCAGTGATTTTACAAACACAAACCCATTCACTGACCAATGCTTGACGCCAGGAGCCACACAGCTGCGTCCTGAGTTTCAAACTTGATGGTATCCCACAATTTACTCGGAATTCTTAAGCAAACAAGTACTTCAAACCAATTAAACACCATCAGTGCAAACCCTTGAGTACATATCCTTAAACCTCTGAAGATTCTGAGAATAAAACCTTTGGATTTTCTCGCTCTTGAAATGAAGCTTACGAGCAGACCAACAGAAATGCGATTATCATTCAAGAACGTTGCTCTGTAATAAATCAGTACGTTGTCACAGACTATAGTTTATATCACAGCACTTATGAAGAATCACTAGTGATACAGTCATTAACACAATTAGTCTTTATTAGCGGCTTAGATGATGAAAGTAGTTAAGAGACAAAGAGATACAGGTAACTGAGGAAAGCTCGTCATCAAAGTCTCCAGGCAGATATGTACCATTTTCCAGTAAACTTTACATTTGGTAACGAAGCCCTAGGCGTAGTGGTCCCCATTTGGGATAGTCCCTGCGAGGGAGAGTATCCTAAGATAAAGTGGCCCCTGGCAGAATACTTTCCAGACAAAGTGATCCCCACATTAAGAAGCTCCAAGATACAGTGAGGTTTTTAAGCAGAGTGGCTTCGGTATGATTGGACTGTAGGTGGAATGACGGCTACGAAGCAAAGAGGTCCTCGTGTAGGTTGAGTCCTCAGGAAAGTGTATTATCGGATAAGAGTGAATAGGTAAGAAGATTCTAATGCAATGCGACACCCTAATACCATGATAAATGAGTACTATGGGCACCACACCGAGCTGTCTTTGAGTTATAGTGGTCTTGAGGCAGGATTGTCTACTCATAACGAGGGCTTTGGTTAGCGGTTGCCAAACAGATTTGTCCCTGGGGGGGAAATGGCTCCTAGGTAAAATGCTTTCAAATAGTTGTCGTGGACAGTAGTTCTTGGGCCGAGTGGTCCCCAGCGGCTGGACTGGCTAGAAGGAAGAGTAGTCACCATGTGCAGAGATCCAAGTTAAGAGGCGTCCTCAAGTATGATGATCATAAGAATTATACAGCACCAGGAGGTGGTAATCAGGCGGGCTTGGCTTCCAGATATGTCTGTCCTCAACTAAAATGATCTCCAGGAAAAATGGTTCCTAGGTTAACAGTACCCTCCGGATAAAGTGGACCCCAGGTAAAGTAATCGCTGAGTGGAGTATCCCACAGAGAGTGGTCCGTAGGCAGCACGAACTCCGTTTCGAGTAGTCATCAAGTAGAGTTGTACAGGATGAAGTGGTCTCAGGTGATTATGATCCCAAGTAGAGTACTCGTACAGTCCTTAAGTAGATTGACCCCCTGAGTAAGGCGGACCTCAGGTAAAATGACTCCAAGATAAAAATGGTCCGAAGATGAATGGCTCTTTAGGTAGACTGGTTCCCAGACAGCATAGACCCAAGGTAAGATAATCAGCAGGTTGGTTGACCCTTAAAATCAGTATCCCCCTGTATATAGAGGTTCCAAGTAAAATGACCGAATGATACTCCCAGTGAGAACAGTTTCCAGATAGAATGGTTCTCAGGCAGAGTGGTTTCTAAAGAGAGCTATAACCGGATAGAATGGTCCTACGTAGATGACATTCTCAAGTATGGTGGCCCAAAGGCAGTGTGGCATCCAAGTGGAGTGGTCCTAAGACAGGATGGTCCTTTGAACGAGTGGTTTCTGGATAGAAGGGCCTCTATGTACAGTCCTCCAAAAGTGCCTCATGCATGGCAGAATGGTCTTCAGTTAAAATCATTCTTAGAGTGTTATTTGACTAATGCTGGCAGGGGGGGGTGCTGGTATAAGAAGTGCTTAATCATGTGGGACAAGGGTTACGGAGGGATTGTCTTCATATAGAACTGTCCTATGACAGGGTGCGCGGAGGATACAGCGGTTTACGGATAGAACAGTCTCGAGGTACGTAGATTAGTTTTTACAGTTACTGATAGTAGAGTTCTCCCAGCTATATTGGTCCTGGGGTAGAGTAGCCCATAGGTAAGGTACACCTGGTGATGGGATTCTAAAGTAAAGTGCAAGTTGCGAAAAGTGGTACCTCAATAGCGTGGTCTGCGGGCAGAGTGGCCACGGGCAGATTGGTCCCAGGCAGAGTGGCCCCAGACAAGGTGTGGCCCCAAGCAAAGTGGCCCCAGGCAGAGTGGGCCCCGGGCAGAGTGGGCCCCGGGCAGACTGGGCCCCGGGCAGACTGGGCCCCGGGCAGAGTGGCCTCCGGACAGAGTGGCCCCCGGGAAGAGTGGCCCCAGGCAGAGTGGCCCCCGGGGAGAGCGATGCCGTCGCACCTGCTCAACATTCCTGACGGCTGACCACCACCGCCTACCACCACTTGCCACCACTTGAAGACTCTTCAGACGCCAGCTTCTCCCTCTCCCCCTACTCCCTCCTCTCTCTCTCTCTCTCTCTCTCTCTCTCTCTCTCTCTCTCTC
This sequence comes from Panulirus argus, assembly GCA_038088735.1. Taxonomy (NCBI): domain Eukaryota; kingdom Metazoa; phylum Arthropoda; class Malacostraca; order Decapoda; family Palinuridae; genus Panulirus; species Panulirus argus. The sequence goes on along the minus strand of JAYMFT010224031.1, from coordinate 12 downwards.
TCTCTCTCTCTC
>JAYMFT010224020.1:0-11304 GCA_038088735.1 Panulirus argus | reverse complement strand
CTCTGCTGCTGACGAAGAGTGAGGGTGTGTGGCGCCAGGTCCCGGCCGTTGCTGACTAAGAGTGTGATTGTGTGGCGCCAGGTCCCGGCCGCTGCTGACGAAGTGTGTGGGTGTGTGGCGCCAGGTCCCTGCCGCTGCTGACCAAGAGTGTGGGTGTGTGGAGCCAGGTCCCCGCCGCTGCTGACGAAGAGTGTAGGTGTGTAATGCGAAGTCCCGGCCGCTGGTGACCTAGAGTGTGGATGTGGCGCGAGGTCCCCTCCGCTGCTGACCAAGAGTGTGGGTGTGGCGCTAGGTCCCGGCTGCTGGTGACCTAGAATGGATGCGGCGCCAGGTCCCCTCTGCTGCTGACGAAGAGTGTGGTTGTGTGGCGCCAGGTCCCCTCCGCTGCTTACCAAAAGTGTGGATGTGTGGCGCCAGGTCCCCGCTGCTGCTGTCCAAGAGTGAGGGTGTGTGGCGCCAGGTCCGGGAGGCTGGCCCTCACCATGTGAAGCACATAGTGACTTCCGTCTTGTGGGGAACGTCCGGTCGAGAGAGGGAAACGCTTCTGATTTATGGTCGTGTTGGGGAGGGAATGTGGGATTATTATTATGGCACGATCCCACCGCCGCCAGGATATTGGTTCACCGGCCGTAGCCAACGCCACTCACTGCTGTTGGCATACAGGGCCGCTCATCTCGATCTGGTGAGATTTTGATGAAATTATTATGTATCGTAACTGGATTATCCCCGGTGGTGGAGGCTGTGGGTGAGGTGTGTGGTGGTCCCCGGTGGTGGAGGCTGTGGGTCTTGGCTGGTGGGTGGTGTCAGCGTGCGGGAGGCTCCGCCCCCCACCGCCTCCTCCGCCAGTCGTGTCACTCGTTCCTCACTGCCCACCCCTCCTCCTCCTCCTCCTCCTGCCCCGCCCCGCCCCCTCCTCCTGACCCTCCCCCTTCCCTCATCTCCCCCCCCCCGACCCATTCCTTAGATCCCTTTTGGGGCTACTATATCTTGACTCGTACATCACCCCCCCCCCTCTGTTCACTCCTGGACCGCCCCCCTCCCTCCCCCCTTAGTTGACTCCCTCACCGCCCCCTAGTTGACTCTTGCACCGTCCCTTACGCTACACTTGCACCACCCCCTAGTTACCTCCACCTGGTACCTTCCCAGTCGTACCTGCAGACGGCCCGCCCCTGGCCTCCGTCTGAACTACTCCTGTTGCCTCTCTCTGAGCTGTGATGTGTCCCCTTGTGCTGTGTCGAGGTGGGACAGGCGCCCACAGCAGTGGCGATGGTGTTTCGGTACCCACTGTGGAGTACCCAGTGGCTACCCCTGGTACATCCTCTCCCTGTAGCTGTGGTTGTGGTGGAGATTCGCCACAAGACCCCCCCCTCCCTCATGGTGCACCCTTGTCCCCCCCCCCTGCCGGCTGCGCCTCGCTGATTCACCAGTGTTGTGCACCAGAGGCTCAGGACGTAAAGGACATGCGTGCGGATTAAAGGGAGATGCATAATTTGAGGCCAGCGTTGATGGTTCTTGTGTATGTGTATGTAAGAGGGCGGGTTACGTCCCTCTGGCTGCCGGAGGAGGCGGTTGTACCAGAGGCAAGTTGTGACATAGGGAGTTCTTGCCCCCCAGTGTCTGGGGCGGTGGCGGACGGACGGGGGGGGGTGGAGGGGGAGGGGATATATCTGATGAAATAATACATTCCAGCTTCCATGGAATGTCTGGAAACCTTACTCCCCCATGCAAGAAGTGGATTCTTCCAGGAAGGTAGAGAGAGAGCAGGGATTGGTAACAGTATCATTCGGGCACATGGAGCGCCACCATTGGTCGGGCAGCGTGCTGGCTCCTCTGGATTCGACGCAGTGATGGCTGAGCGGCGGCCGTTTCTTTAGTCCCGCCAAAGACCTGCCAGTGTCAACAGTACCTGGACTAAATCCCAAAAGTCTTGTCTAGAGGATGGCCCGCCTCCTCCCAGTAAGCAGATTTTGCTTTACGTTGCTCCGTCTTCCCTTAGAGATAGTACTTTCCCCCGTGTGGCGAGGGGCGCTCGCAAACTTTACCGCACCAGAACTTCAGATATTCCCAAGGGAACGGTGACTTAGGTGAGTATGAGACTTGTACTGTGCTGGGCAACGTCCATGCCAAGTTTGGGCCGTTTCGGAATCTTTAGAAGGAATCTGGAATTTGGTCCCGGTGGCTTGTGGCTCCAGAGACCAGACGCTCAGCCGCCGTGAACATTGCCGTGAACCCCGAAGTGAAGGGGGACTTGTGGAAAACACTTGTGTGTGGACCTGCGAGGCCAGGAGAGTGCGAAGGATTTTGTTGGGTATTGCTAGCGGGGGTCCGATGGAACCCCTGGGGTACTGTGATGTGTTCCGGTGTGGCATCGAACACAGCGGCTCCGTGTGTGACGTCTGGTGAGCCACGCTACATCTCCGTCCTCCAGTATGGCCTCACTTGCCCGGTCCCGACTGTCATATGTCCGTATCGCTGTTCTCGAGGGAATGTACTCGTAGAGACACTGGCATATGTTCACGTTAGTGTCTCGAGAAGTTTGGCCTCGGCCATGGCTTACTTCATGTTGGTTGCAGTACGTACCGGCACACCGATAGCTTGGGACTGGGACACCGGTAGCCTGGGACTGGGACACCGGTAGCCTGGGACTGATATGTAGATTAAGATTTCGTGCTCTAGGTCTCCTGTTTGGGTAGGATATAACATGGTTGTCATTAGTCCAGGTAAGTTAAGTTGTGATGATAAGGAAACAACTGCAGATCTCCAGCTTATCAAGGCAACCTATCCCCCCTCAATGTCTCCCAGAGTCAGCCATGACTCGTACTTTAGATTCTGGTTGTTATGTGTGTGTATATTTGTACGTTTTATTGAAAATGTGCGGGTCAAGTGAAGGTGGATATTGGCTAGTAGTTTTGCAGCAAATTAAGGAAGATTTGTGTGGGCGTCTTGATGGTAGTTCCCTGCAAACTGTGGGCCAGACACGGTAAACATTGGCACCGCCGGAGATGTCAGCATTCATGAACATGGTCCGTCCATCTTAATGACGCGTTCCCAAACCACATGGAACTGTGATCAGAGATGGATAGGAACCGGCAGTGTCTACATGAGTTTACATGAGAAAGACAGACAAGAGGAGGCCTGATTGGCCCATGACTGGGTTGTCTGTTAAAGAAAAAAAAAAGGAAAGTTTGATTTGACAAGAAAATGTAATTCCGCTCAGCAATTTTTTAAGCTATCACCGACTCCCCGCTGCTGCACATTAGCCTTCTACTGTCCTCGTTACCTCTGTCGTTTATACAGTGTATTTCTGGCGTTTATCTCGGAGTATACCGAAATTTATAAAGTATTTGTCTAAACGACGTTTGAAGGTATTTATAGTCTTAATATTCACTCCCTCTGACGGTAACTTATTCCAGTTCTCAACACACCTGTAGGGAAAGAAGCTTTTTCCCACGTCCGTACTACATCTTTTAGGTCTTAAGTTTTATTCGATTTGTCCAGGTACCTGATTTTTCTTGTATTTCGAAAAGATTTTGTATAATATAAAGATGTAACGCCGTGAATGACGTAGACACAAGGATTGGTTTTGCTGTCATAGAGCATCGATGTCAAACAATACCACATTCCATCGTTTAGTCTTTCTGGAATAATGCTCTGTGAGATATCTGGGAGGAATGGTCCCGGTACACTGAACCAGTGAGAGATGTTACCGGTACACTGAACCAGTGAGGGATGGTGCCGGTACACTGAACCAGTGAGGGATGGTACTGGTACACTAAACCAATCAGGAATGGGTACACTGAACCAGAGGGATGGGGACGCTGAACCAGTGAGGGATGGTACCGGTACGCTGAACCAGTGAGGGATGGGTACACTGAACCAGTGAAGGATGGTACCGGTACACTGAACCGGTGATGGATGGTACCGGTACGCTGAACCAGTGAGGGATGGGTGCGCTGAACCAGTGAGGGATGGATACATTGAACCAGTGAGGGATTGGTACAGTGAACCAGTGAGGGATGGTACCTGTACACTGAACCAGTGAGGGATGGTAATGGTACACTAAACCAGTCAGGGATGGGTGCACTGAACCAGTGAGGGTTGGGCACGCTGAACCAGTGAAGGATGGTACCGGTACACTGAACCAGTGATGGATGGTACCGGTACACTAAACCAGTGAGAGATGAGTACGCGGCGAACGAGTTAGGGATGGGTGCGCTAAACCAGTGAGGGATTGTACCGGTACACTGAACCAGTGAGGGATGGTACCGGTACACTGAACCAGTGAGGGATGGTACCGGTACACTGAACCAGTGAGGGATGGTGCCGGTACACTAAACCAGTGAGGGATGGGTACGCTGAACCAGTGATGGATAGGTACACTGAACCAGTGAGGGATGGGTACCGTCCACTGTGTGAGTATAGCTGTGTACCGTCCAGTGTAAGTGTAGGTGTTTATCGTCCACTGTGTAAGTATATTTGTGTACCGTCCACTGTGTAAGTAGAGTCGTGTACCGTCCACTGTGTAAATATAGATGTGTACCGTCCACTGTGGAAGTATAGTCGTGCGCCCTCCACTGGGTAAGTATAGTTGTGTACCGTCCACTGTGTATGAAGTGTTGCACTAACAGCAGGCAGAAGGTGTAAGGAGAAGGGCGAACCGCCAGGTGTTAAGCAGCCGAGAAAAATCAGAGAGGAATTCATGTTGTTGTGGCCCGGCCGTGAGAACTGATAAGGACGCGATGAAGATAGCGATAAGAGGGTGTGGTTGGCACAGGTGTTGGGGAGGGTCGTGTTGTGAGACGTGCAGCACAGCAGGTCTGGTCGACAGTCCTCGCAGTCACACTTGATATTCGCATTTCTAGCATTGCGTAGGCCGAGTCAGGGCCTGCCGGGCCTACTACATAGGCTGGTTAGGTTAGAGGCTCACGTGGCTGTGGTGTCTCGAGTCTCATAATGATTTAGAGACGAAACAGACGAACAGACTCGCGTTGGTTACTCCACGGGGGTGGGGGTTACTCAGGACGACCGAGTGACGAAGCGTACGGACATACGTTAACTTTATCATTGTCCAACTCTTACGAGATGTAGGGAACCACAGGCAGGACCTGTGCTGGATATTGTCTGTCGCTTCACACAAGACGTGGTTGGGTGATTCCACAAGATGTTGGCCTTAAGAGACGGACGCGTCTTTTGATGTATGTAATTACCAGTTAAGGCGGAAACAACTGAAAGTTTAGGATACAGTATCACCAGCAAGTGGTACACGGGGTACAGCCTTTTAAAAAAGGCTTTATATATGAAAGATGACATTTATTGGCCTTCACGGCCAGGCTCTGGCACCCCCAGATCGTGTCTGGGATCCTGAAGCGCCTTCGTTATAACTGCAGGCCGGCGTGCGGCAGCGACACCCCGGCCGCCCAGGGTCTGCAGTACCGACACCCAGAATGCGGGGCGGCTGCGGCTGCGGCTCGGCCTTGAAGAGCATCAAAGGCACAAGCTCAGGATACGTGATATGGATTGAATATTCTGTGATCAGTTAGACATACTTTCATTACTTAGGAGTGTATGAGAAAAATGTCGGGTGACGCGTGGGTTGGCGGAGGGGTGAGACCAGGGACATACTTGGTGTGGGTTGGCGGAAGAGCGGCAGTTGGCCTCCCATCGAGATAATTGCCGGGGGGGAGGAGAGGAACACGTGCTTGGTGTGGGATGGCGGAGGGGGTCGGGTTGGATGCCCTGGTCAGATGAAACGAGCGGGAGACTCGATTTGCTGATGAAAGACAAGCGCTTGAATCGACTTCATTAAAAGAGGACGTCTTTTCGCTGGGGTGACCTGAGGTATTCAGACGAGACGGTACGCGTGCCAGGGAGAGGCGAGCAGTGTGACCGAGTGTGAAGATGGCGTGGGCCGCAGAGATTACGGCCAACGCAAGTGTGAGTAGCGAGGACAAGTAGTATGTTGACTGGAGGAAGGGTTGTGAGGGTGTGACGAAAGTGATGTTGGAGAATGCTGGGTGAGGGAGGGAATTCCTGGCCCACTTGGTGTGACGAGCCACACTTCCTGTAACACAAGATGACATGGGTAGTGTTCTGAATGGCACCACAGTAACACAAGCAACACGCACACTGTCACATGCAACACTTTGTTTATGTCGTATGTCAGCACCACCATCATGTGTTACTGGTGTGGTCTGTCACAACTTTAATGGGTCTTCGTCCCAACATGTTGTGTTACTGGTGTGGTCTGTCACTGCTGTAGTGGTTGTTGGTCCCTACGTGTTACGTAGGGGTTGGCGTGTGTGACGCCAGAATGCAGTGAAGCGGCGCTTCAAGACTTGCTGATGGAGTTTCGTGAGCGGCGGGCGATGTCAGCTGCTGCGTGGCCACACGACAGTACAATAGATTCACATTTTTTTTTTTTACTTCAAATGTTTATTTTCGAGAAAGGGATCCCAGACGGGTACAGTGAGGTGCATGCATTACAGTAATATAGGTTCCAATTGGCTCTGGGATTTGGTGAAAACATGAAGTGAAGAGACGAGGATTCCGGCGCGCGCTTCCTCGCTATAGTACGAGCTTTTGGTATCTATGAGTAGCGCATCCAGACACACACACACACACATGAAATTCCCTGAGATAAAGGTATAAAATATTCAGGGATTTCTTGTTTTTTTTTTTTCCGTATATTTACCAACAGATTTTGATTTGATCTAAACAGGTTTTTGTATTTTTTGATATGACGAAATTTAGTACAATTGTTGGGCATCAGCCAGACGATTATTCGAAGCTTTTGATTCGAACCAGCAACACGGACGACGAGGCTTCATTGTGGTCCTCAGGCCTGTCAGGCAACTGCCGAGATGCAGTCGAGGCCAAGACTTTCATTTTGTTTCGCCTGACGGAAAGTTATCATCGGACAACAACGGAAGCACATCGCTGTACTGCATTTAGATTGCCTCCTGAGAGTTATAGAGACGCAGGCGATGGTATGTGAAGAATATGACAGTACGCATTGAGAGGAACCACTAACATATCCACGAGTATAGCTGCCCCGTGAGAGTTAGCAAAAGATCTAGAATATAGAAGCGATATAAGTACGCGTAAGGAAACACTTCAGTTGACTTGTATATTTGAAAGGCTCTCCAACGTGGAGATTAAACACACTTGGCAGTTCAGAACGCAAGAGATAAAGCCGGGAGTACTGACTTGTCCATCCAGGTGCTCGGAATGAACGAATGCACTTACATAACGAGGATAGGCACCCCTGCCCACAACACCGTGAGGTTCTTGCCCTACAGTATTACAGTCTCTGGTGGCTTTCCACACACAGTCATCAAATAACGTTAAGATCTATACAATATCCAAGGCTGAGCACCGCAGCAGCGCCTATGTGAGGTTTATGGAAGCAACGGCCAGAATATCTCCTCCAGGAATGTGCAGATGTGTCATGGGCACCGACATACCGCAAAGTCCAGTATAGCAAAGCACCATCGTTAGAGTCAGTACCAGCGGAGGTCTGTGGTGCCCTGTGGCCACGAACCACCTGAGAATCGGTCAGTGCGCTCCAAGGGTTACACAGAGAAGCCTCTTCGCATCTCTTAAGTCGCTCACCCACTTGGACGTCCTAGTGTATCCAGTCGGGACTCCATAGGTCCTGCTGGCTCCTAGTCGTCAGCTTTCACGTTCTCCAGTCGGGTCACAAGACTTGATATCAACTCGACCGTGTTTGTATCATTGGGTTTCGGACGAGTGCGTGAGTAGTGTGGGAGTCAGGCCACTCGAGTGACCAGTAACCGCAGTCTCCATCGCTCAACACACCAGCTGTCTGTCCCTTGTGGCTCATTAGAAGTGTTTTCCCAGAGTTGGCGTCCTTAACTACGAGCGACATCATAACCCCGATTGACACCGAGTTGTTGGTTCCCTGACGAGACTCGATGGCGGGCCAGTCGACGGCTGCACCCGCTCGGCCCTCCTTGGGACACGCTGCCCGGCGACCAGCCACTCTTGAGTCCCTCTCACAACTTAGACGCACGAGAGGCACTCTTTACCCGTAAACAAATCTTTTGTGCGCACAGAACTGAGTCATGGCGTCTCGGTAGACACCATACATGGCGTCAGAGTGACACTGTCAAGCCCTGTGGCCCTGAGTCGACCTCCCAATGACGCGTTCCACCCTGCAGGGGAAAGAGTCAGGAATATACGGGTTGTCCCGTACCCACCCGCCCCTCCCTGTCATGGTAAATAAGTTCGAAGCTTTTTAACAATGACCTCTGTCTCCATCACATCCTTAAGTGACCGGAGTTGGAAAAGTTATTCCCAGGTGTAGTTGTCATTAGAATTGATAAAACACAAATAATGTTATAGTTGAGCAGAGTTATGGCACGGTGCGTGCTGCTGGGCCATAGGAAACGGTAGAGTTGTAATGACACGCTGAGACCTACACTCACCGTCTAGGAAATCTCACCTCGGCCAAGAGTATCCCAGTGCCAGAACCTTATACCACACGTGCGACGGAGAATGACAGGTGACATTGCTTAGACCCCAACATGGTAGATCTCTAGAACTGCCACATATTCACACGCACACACACACACACACACACACTTGAAAGAAATGGACCAAGTGGACAGCTCTCTAAGAGACGTGGGGACAGAGCAGCCAAGGGACATTACATGAAATGCAGTAAGAAACTTGTAAATAAAATTGCGAAAAAATACTTTCATAGTATAAGAGTGGGGGATGAATGGGACGGATTGACTGAGAGCGTGGTTGATGTAGACAGTATATATGAATTTAACAGGTTGAAAAGGTAGTTAGAGTGTTCAAGAGACGGGCCCCCCACGAGTGTAAAACTCCCTCCACGTACAGTACAAATAGGTAATTCCATCGACAAGTATTTTCAAATGACAGCCGATTTGTCCTAGATCAAGTAGCGAGGAGGGAAAACATCATAGACTTCACCTTCAGCAGTAGCGAAGATTTTATTGTTAACTTCAGCCAATGGAATACAAAATACTGGGAGCTTGTCATGTGATACAGGGTCTCAAAAAGCCGTGATATTCAGTTTGCACATTTATTAAAGTAAAGGGAAAAATTGGATTCCTTCTATGAGTCTGGTGATTTGAGAATGTGTCCACCTTTAACGTCAGGAAGACCCGTCGTTGGCAGGTAGCTAGCTGGACGTGAACAAAGGTGAACGTCGACTAGTTTATGGACTTGGGAAAGGAACCGTAGTTCTTCTTTGTCACCACAGGCTGGTACCTTCCCAGAGGAAACAAAGGTGGCAACTTGGTGCCCGAACCAATGACCTAAAACGAAGACGGTTTGTATAATGCTATCTGAAGACCCTGGGAGAAAGAGCTGTGCAGGCTGTAGTAGAGAACCCACAACACTTTCTGTCCTGTGCAGAGTCCCTGGCTTTATCCAGTGCTGGTGCCCACCTAACACCAAGGACGATACAGAGCCTAGAAGTGGGTGAAATATAGCGGGAACAGAGGAAATATATAGATAAGTCTGCCTTTACGAAGCTAGGAGTCTTGTTTGAATGTCGAAATTTCTTTTTATTCCTAACAGTTGCTCCGTTTATACAAAGGATTAATCCTTCTTTGTTTGGAGTACTGTTCTCACATTTCGGGTGGTTCTAGCTCTGTTTCCTTACTTGACAGAGTTGAGTCGAAAGCGGTCCCACTGTCCCAGGCTAACTTCCAAACTTGACATCATGTCCTACGCCGCAATGTTGGTTCGCTTTCCCTCTTCTATAGGTATTACTTTGGCTTTTGCTCCCGACAGCTGGCTTCTTGGGTGGCCCCACTACTAGTTAGACCACGGAATACTTGGCAAGCTGCTGCGTCACATGATTATTGTGTGGCCATTGGCAACTCGAGAGTGGGCCGTTTGATAATTGCTTCTTTCCCTACACGTCGAAGCTTTGGAGCTCTCTACCTTCTCATGTCTTTCCCAATAACTATGACCTGGCTCATTTCAAGAGACAGGTTTTACACTTTCTCGAAAATTCGTAAATAATTTCCCTTGTCTCTTCTTTTTCCCGTTCATAAGTCTCTATATTTCACTTAAGGCCCGGTCTTGATGTGGACTTCTGTCCGTGACTGGAGCCTTCATCTTGAAGAAACAAATTTTTAGGGAAATGATAAACCTAACCCATGATTGACGGCCCATCTGTCGTCATAACCACCAGCTTCCCTGCCACAAACATAACTCTGTGTAACGTTCGTCTTGGATAATTGAAATGCCGGCATGTGCGCGGCCTGTGACCAGACTCCTGCAGCAGTATCCTGGTGTGTTCGCGGGACCTGTGGCTGCCAGAGATCTGCATAAAAGAAGATACGAACCAAATATTAACACTCGCTTCGCTTGGTGACTTAGGTAACGATACACCAGTTTTAAAGTGCTTAAGAAGCTTCTGAGCTGCGCTCCCCGCGAGAGAGGGGTAAGGTTGGCACCCTTCGGGCTGATGGGTCTTCCACTAAGCCCTTTTTCATTGGTCGTGAGGATGATCCAGCGGTGGCTCTCCTGTTGCAAGCTCGCATTGCTGCCACTGCAGGCGGAGCACGGGAACGGGGAGGCTGGACCGTGGAACGATAGCTGGTAAGCCGCTCGTCTGCAATCACTGTACGACACGCCCGGGGAACGAGGAATGGACTGGCTAACAAGACTGTAACGAATATTACTATACCCAGAGATTCACTACAGAGCCTACTACTGTAAAGACTTTAGAGCTCCTCTCTTGAAACGTCTGCGCATACATACAAGTTGTGGTGGTGACTGGGGAGTGTGGGACCCACGGCGGTGCTGGGGAACTACATTTATGGTAGTGACTGGGGAGTGTGGAACCCACGGCGGTGCTGGGGAACTACAGTTATGGTTGTGACTGGGTAGTGTGGGACCCACGGCGGTGCTGGGGAACTACAGTTGTAGTGGTGACTGGGGAGTGTGTAACCCACGACAGGGCTGGAGAACTACAGTTGTGGTAGTGACTGGGAAGTGTCGGACCCACGGCGTTGCTGGGGAACTGCAGTTGTGGTATTGATGGGGAGTGTGGGACAGACTTGCGGTGCTGGGGAAGTACAGTTGTAGTAGTGACTGGGGAGTGTGGGACCTAAGGCGTTGCTGAGGAAGTACAGTCGTAGTAGTGACTGGGAAGTGTCGGACCCACGGCGTTTCTGGGGAGCTACAGTCGCGGTAGTGACTGGGGAGTGTGGGATAGACCTGCGGTGCTGGGGAAGTACAGTTGTAGTAGTGACTGGGGAGTGTGGGACCTAAGGCGTTGCTGAGGAAGTACAGTCG
>JAYMFT010224009.1:0-11304 GCA_038088735.1 Panulirus argus | reverse complement strand
TATATATATATATATATATATATATATATATATATATATATATATATATATATATATATATATATATTCTTTGCGTTCAAGTCCTTTCTGCATCCCACCAGAAAGTCTTGTAATGCAGCCATCAAAGCATTGTGGCTCTCATATTGATTCCCTCGCTGAGCTTCCCTTGGCCCAGGAAACAAATGGAAGTCTGGTTGAGGAGGAGGAGGAGGAGGAGGAGAAGGAGGACCCCTCATCTCGCCACATCCAGCCAGCTAGCCAGCAGCAGCAGCAGCACAGGCCACAGGGAGCTGTGGGGGTTCGCTTTGTGAGTGTGTGGAGGGATAGGAAGAGAGGAGCGCCCCCTCTCTCCTGAAGAGACATCGTATCCCTAGGGGTCAAGTTTCCCTCCTTCCCTCCTCCCCCGTTAGACATCGCAGTCCGTCGGAGGCATATCACCTCGATAGCAGTACACCCAGAGGACCCTTAATCCCGCGATGTCTTCCAGCACCATAAACAAGACCCGGGACACAGAGGCCATCCATGACCTGGCCAGGAAAGGACGTCTTTGGTCCCTTCGAGAGAGGACCTGGTACTTGGTGTGCATTTCCACTGCATGATCCATTGTTTTGCTTCGGGGTTTAAAGCCGTGAACTCGTGTCTCGTCCTGAGTGACAATAGGCTGGATGAGGTCGTCTGCAGCGGGTTGAAGACGGCCTTAAGAAATGATATCCACAGGAAACGTACATACGAAGTCTGGTCTCTTCGCATTCTGGTCACTCGGTGTGGTAGGAGCCCTTCGTCTTTGCTGAATCTGTCATTCAGGATTGATTGAACCGAGCAAAAGCTGCCTGGCTGGAGAGAGGTAATCCCTGGGGGTTTAATAAGAAGAAAGGAAGGCTCTTGATTCCACTCTGGCTAATTGAAAAGTGGAGTATGATGCATTCGTTAGAACAGCATTCACCTAAGTGTTCCCCCCTCCCCGTATGGACATAGAATTAGTCAGAGACATGCCACCACCACCACACCGCCTCATACCTCATACCCCATTCATCCTCTTGTAACATTCAGGGTCTGACCCATCACGCCAACCCATTCACAAGTTACAGCCCACTCACGGGAGATCACCCACTTACACCGCCCACTAGGATAATAGAAACGCCCATCTATGCCACCTACTCGGACGAAGCCGTCCCACCCACAGTAGCCACCTTACACCACTCACATACATGAAGTCGCCCACTGACACCCACTCACTCATTAGACCGCCCACGTACACCCACTTATATGCGGGGACCGCCCACCTACACGACCGAAGCAGTTGAGAATGATTGTGTCATGCCGTCCCCACACACATCCTGAAGCTGTTCTCTCAAGCCGCGCAAAGTGAGGCTATGTCACTCCAACCGTTGTAAAGATCAGGCAGGCATTACTCTGAGCCCGCCGGCCCTGGGCTGCCCATACAGATGAGGCTAACGGCATACGTCTGCAAGAGCCCTCGGGGACCCCCAGCTCCTGCCCCGACACAAGAGGAGGGCCACTCACAAATGTCAGGTCACGTCATACATACACTCACCCACACACGTATAACAGTTAATCATTCCTTAGGACCTGAGTGACTGAGGATCGCCCTCTCCTCCAGTGCTTGTAACACGAGGATAAAGGAAGAGTTGAGGTTGGCAGCGAGTGCATGGCTGACAGCTTGCCTCCTCCAGGAGGACTTTTATAAGCCTGGACACGGAGGCCATCTCCTGCCAACACCCAAGACAGACACACAGCTAATTATCCCCAAATCCTAAGGGCATTTGCCATGTTTCCTTGCCGGCGGGCAAGTACCAAGGCTTTTCTCCCTCAGCGACATGCTCATGTCCCTCTCTCGTCTACACAATACCGGTTTCCTCAGCAGATACTGCTCGTCAGATCCCATCGTCGGGACTCCTTGGGCCCAGAAAAAGACAGTGTGGCGTCCGTGCCAGCTAGGCACAAGCGTATCTCTGGCTTGGGAAAATCCAGATGAAATCTAAATCTATAGAAGCAGTTGCAAAGAGCCGAGACGTAGGTCGAACAGAGAAAACCAAGGATTTAAGATACGTGAAGGAATGCAGAGTTGAGTCGTCGCTGCTCATGAAAAGGAAGAAGAACAACAAAAAGACAGAACAGAACCTTGGGGAACACCACCGTCTCTAGGGACGAGGAGGAGAGAGGCTGATCCATCAACATTTACGGATAGGGAGCGACCAGAGAGAGGAAGCCTCGGATGTAAAGAGAAAAGACGTGTGTTTGTTATGGAAACCAGAGCTGGTAGACGCACGTTTACAGAAGGCGAAACGGGCCAGCGCTACAATTGTGGGTGAGGCAAGAGGGTGGTGGAGTTCGCTTGTTAGGTAGCATAAAGGAGATAGAGAGAGAGAGAGAGAGAGAGAGAGAGAGAGAGGGGCTTCACCCTCTGTGTGTTGTGAAAAGATGGATGGTCTTCCTGGGCCAGGTAGCTGTAGAAGCGAGGAGGAGGAGGAGGAGGAGGAGGCCTCTACTCCGTAGTTGGCCAGGATGAGAGGCATTATACAAGCAGGGCGCCGCCTGGATAGGTAGTCCTCACACTCCGGGCGGAGAGAGTGAGGTTAGACAGAAAGGCTGGGAGCACGAGAGAGAGAGAGAGAGGGGGTGGGTGCCTCCTACACTGTGGTTCATGAGTGGAGACGATTACACTTCGGAAGGATAGCTTGAGTGGGCCGTCTCATTTTGTGGATGGCATAATTAAGGGACCTCGCCCGTACAGACACCGCTAATGAGCTTGGGTCACATTGTTGGCGGCTCGTGGTTTAAGGCAACGCACCTGAATGATAACATTAGTTGGAAGTCTTGCACTAGAGGTGGCGTGTTAAGGAGAACCTCGCCTGCAGTGGGCACTAGACATGTGTATATATGTATATATATATATATACCAGGGCGCTAGACGTACAGGCTGGGGTGCTGAGACATACTTCCCGGGGTGCTAAAGATATATGTACGCCCCAGGCGTTGGACTTGCGAGAGAGAGAGAGAGAGAGTCCATCGGGCTGGCTAGTTGGATGTGCAACCCTACCGAGGGATCATCATCACAAGGCATCACCCTTGGGCAGTTGTGAGTGTGGCCGGGGCAGAAGTGGCGGAGCTCGGGGGGCGCGCGCCCTCCCTCCCTCCCTCCCTCCTGCAGAGGCAACGACCGAAGTGTGTGTGTGTGTGTGTGTCGGGGAGAGAACGACTGTCCAGAGGAACTTTCTCCATCCGAGGAAACGAAGGGGGGATTCTTCGGAGCCAGAGAAACAGCAGTGAAGGAAAATGAGAAAAAGATACACGAGTTTCTACAAGACGAGATAAAAGAGGGAGACAGAGAGAGAGAGAAAAAAAAAAAGATTGAATACTGACAGATAAGGTGACTGGAAGAAGAGCGAAAGTAAGCAGATAAAATAAAGAAGATGGTGACACTGCATGGAAGTGGCACTGGATGCAGGTGTCGCGCCAATCTTAAAGTGTGAACAGCTGAGGAAAACGGAAATTACCACTTAAGACGCGGATGAGAGTGGGAGCGGATGAGAGGAGATAGAGATGGAACTGTTGACAGATAACATTACCCTACGAGGAAGCTGAGGCGACTCGGGGCAGATGGGCTGGTGGTGAGGAGGACAGGTGATACCTTGCCTGACTGCCACCGTTTGAGTAGGTAGGGGTGCGTCTCACGTTAGGTGAGGCGCCTCCACCTGTCTACCAGGAGAGACAGAGTAGGGGAAGGTGACGAGGAGGAGGAGGGGTGGGTGAGGAGTTACAAGCTTTCAACCATCAGTAAAGTAAGATTAGGGGTAGGTGCTCAGGTAGGATGAGAGGCGCCACCTGTCGAGGTAGAGAACCGTCAGGAATAGACGTTTGAGGCAAATCCGAGTGCAGAAACTAAGTGGATAGGTCATTACGGACGAAATGCTGTACTGTATGAAAGGATTTCATTGCTTATTAACAGGGAAATATAGCGAGGGTGTTTGTGTGGAACCTGAGGAAATCAATCATTGGAGAAGACGGGGTGATTATGGGATGCGTCAGTCCCACCATTATCTCGCGTCACTGATCCCTACACCTGCCTGGATGTCAGACCCACCGCTCCCTCTGGCTCAACGTAGGTCTACGTCTACACAACAGTCAGGCGTCATACTTAAGCACCAGGCACTTCCAGGATGCCAGCTGTCACTCTGACCCAAATTACCTGGCACCAGCTACCTCCTCTACCCTCTGTCTCACAGTGACATTTTTCCACTAACGCCAGGTACCTGTACTACCTCAAGTTTCATGGTGATATTCTTCCCCCAGTACCAGGTACCTCCTCTATCCCAGCTGTCACGATAACATTCTCCTTCTAGTACCAGGTACTAGGTACCCCAGCTGACTGAGTAACACTCATCCACTGCACCAGGTATCATAACAACCTTCTCCTCTGGTTCCAGGTATCCCCAGTGGGCCATACCT
Source organism: Panulirus argus (assembly GCA_038088735.1). Classification (NCBI taxonomy): domain Eukaryota; kingdom Metazoa; phylum Arthropoda; class Malacostraca; order Decapoda; family Palinuridae; genus Panulirus; species Panulirus argus. The sequence continues at coordinate 6,834 of JAYMFT010224009.1, read as the reverse complement.
ATCACTCAACACCTTCTCAAGTACCTACAAGGCTCCAGCTCTTTCTCACACTTTAGACAACCGGTTCCAGGTACCTCCACTGGTCCAAGAACCACTGACACTCGAAGCCTCTGGTCTAGTGTATCCCAACTGGTAACCCCCCCTTGAACACCGTCATCAACCAGACGGCTTAGGTGTGTGTGTGTGTGTGTGTGTGTGTGTGTGTGTGTGTGTGTGTGTGTGTGTGTAGTTGTCGCTCCCTGATGTAATTTTCAAAAAATAATTTACAAAGGTTTGAGGCAGAGGTTGTCTGGGTTCTCCCACACCCACTGCACCCGCGCCCACTCCACCACTCCTGAGGCCTGGGTACGTCGATGACAGGGGCACTGAGGCGGCTTAAAGCACCAGTTATGTGGTAGTGCTCGCAAGAGGGAGACATTAGTTACAATGAGTAACGATACGTCAGAACACAAATGGAATATGCAGCTCCTGTCTCACACGAAAGATAAGAACAGAAAAACATTTTACGTAAGGTTTGTCTGGAAAGTGAAGACTCCGAGTTCACAGACAGTCAAACAGTGATGATAAGATCTCTGTCTTGAGTCTGGTAGAATCCTGGTCGCCATATCCTGTAGCCTGGCACCAGTGCTATGTATTCCTCCCGAAGCTCTATTCTGCCACCTAGAGGCAGGACGGAGCACTACTAATAGTGAACTGCAGGAAGGCATTTTCGTCTTCATATTTCACTGTTCGATTACTGTGTTACTATGTAACGAATCTGATGTCTATACCTCCCTTTTTTTTAACAGAAATTGTGAAATTTCTTCATATCTATTGCTCTTTTTTTTTCTGAGATCATATGCTGTCAAATTAAATCATCAGAAGTGGTAGTAGTAGTAGTAGTAGTAACAGAAGTTGTAGTAATGGTAGTAGTAGTAGTAACAGAAGTAGTAGTAGTAGTAGTAGCAGAGGCAGTAGTAATAGTAGTAGTCGTAGTAGTAGCAGAAGCAGTAGTAGTAGTAGTAGTAGTAGTCGCAGTAGTAGTAGTACTTGTCGCAGCAGTAGTAGTAGTAGTATCAGTAGTAGTAGTGGTAGTAGTAATAGTCGTAGTAGAAGTAGTCGCAGTAGTAGTAGTAGAAGTAGTCGAGTAACAGCAGTAGTGGTAGTAGTAGTAGTAGTAGTCATAGTAGTAGTAATAGTAGTTGTAGTAGCAGTAGTTGCACTATCATAACTGTTACATACACAAACACACATGGAGACAGCGACTTTGGACAAGGCTGAGGCCCCACGTCTTCCCACACACCCGGACCTTCTGCAGATTAATCCCTCCAGACAAAAACTAAATCCTTAAGCAATACGAACTCATCAAAACCCATGTGTGTGTGTGTGTGTGACTCCGTCTTTGTCCTCCGGACTCGTAGGAGGCTAAGCTAATAATGATCCGGGCCACCTCAGGTGCCCAGCGGGAGCGTGTGGAGTAATGCCAGGACCCCTTCTTTTTTCTTGCAGCCGTGGAGGTGGTGGTGAGTGCGGGGTGAGGGAGGGAAGATCATAGATGGCGCAGGTAGACAGTTGGCGTGTCTGGCTGCCTCCTCCTCTTCCTCCATCGTGACCCCGCCCTCGCAATGGACGGCCGCCATGGCCACGCCTCCCACACCACGGCTGGACCAAAGCCTCTCGTCTTCTCCAAGGTACGTACCGTCCTCAGACTCACCTGGTCATCTTCTCCAGGGTACGTAACGTCCTTAGACTCACCTGGTCATCTTCTCTAAAGTACGTAACGTCCTTAGGCTCGCCCGGTCATCTCCTCTAAGGTACGTAACGTCCGTAGACTCACCTCATCATATTCTTTAGGGTACTTACCGTCCTTAGACTCACTTGGTCATATTCTCCAAGGTACGTACGGTCCTTAGACCTACCTGGTCACCTTCTTTAACGCCCTCACACTCACCTGGTCATCCTCTCTAAGGTAAGTACGTCTTTACACTCCTACCCTGGTCGTCTGAAAGCTCCTTTTAATGATGTCCCCAACACGAGTCCACTTTTATTATTATGATCCACGATAACAGTTGTCTAGGAGGGGTCTGAGCACCTCTGGTGTGCTGTGTGGTATCCATCCATCCTGCTGTCCCCCACGTGTGCTCCTGCTGTGACCAGGTCCTGCTAACTGCACCTGCTGTGGTAAATAAGACTGAGGTCTCCCTACTGGTTCTGCTGTGTTGCTGAGTCCAGCTTCCTAGATACTGCAGCTGCTGTTCCGAGAGCCCTGATCCTTGTCTGTACCAAGACGTCGGAAAAGAAACTCTGCGGATTTCATTCGCCTGAGTTCATTACCTCGGTGTTTCCTGACGTGAAGAACGATCTCCTCTGAGATGTTCATGGCGTCTGCTCCCAGCTCGAGTCCCAGTGCAACTGATCAAGCAACGTTACAGACGAGACACCAATCCACTGGCAGTCAGTTGGTGCTTCCATCCATCAACTATTTAATCAACCAAGGGCTTGTGTATTTCTCAGTAGACAGAAAGTGTGTTGCAGTGATTCAACAAGCCTCTCTCTCTCTCTCTCTCTCTCTCTCTTTCTAAGTCTTGGTGACACAAGATTACACTCACCTCTTAAAGTATAAGAAAAAGAGTTTGTGTTTTAAATAAAGTTTTCTTTCACTCGGGGAGCCTTGGCTTCCAACCCCAGGCTTATCGTAATTCGGTCATTTGAATGAATTCCACCGAAATTCTTATCAATTCCAACGAAATGAAAAAGGAAGATAAGGAAAACTGCTCGAAAGGCTCTGAGAGGATTTTGAATTTTCATATCCCTCTCTTTATGACGGCTTCACAAGTCATATATATCAGTGTGCCACTTGACATGTGACTCGTATATTTATTTTCCTGTGTTCGAGCTAGTGTGTAACTGTGAACTAGTGGCAAAGTATCTGTTAGTATGTAGTAGTGTGCAGAAGAGTTTATCAGGTTATATCTGTCAATAGTAATTCAGTATTCACCACTTTGACTGTCACTGATTTAGTGTGTAACACTAACTGAGGCAGTGTGAGAGTCAACAGTGATATAAGTGTGTCATTTACTGTTACAATTTGTCTGTTAGTATGTGGTGTGTTGCAGTGTGTCAGTATGTATGTATCAGTAATGTGGAAGATATTAAACCAATATGTGGAAGCTGTCAGTTAGTGTATCTGTTTATAAAAGTCAGTTTAAGATAGTATGTTAGCCAGTATGTGGCAGAAATCAGTACCCACTGGTATGTGTTGTATTCTGCAGCAATGTATTAGCCAGTGTGAGTGGCATTTTATCACTCAGTATGTAGCATTTGTCATCCTTATGAGGAAGCATGCGGTAGCTACTCATCTCGGTATGTGACCTCATGACACCAACATATGTGGCAGGACTTCGAAACCTTCCTTTACCTGACCCTCCCTTGCTCGCCCTCATGTCAACCCAACATACTTCCGGGTCACCAAGATAAAGCTGATTCAGGGTCACAGTATTGACTCCTTGGCATTCTTGACCCATGTGACAGGTCAATCGAGTGTCACTATGACCCGTGATTAGTCAAGTTGCCAACCCCAGCGTCACGCTAGGTGTCGTGCCAATGTTAATCTTGCAACATACTGCCCTGAGATTCATGTTAACATGAAACTCATCATCATATGAATCATGCTGGTGCCTGCGTCAGCATCTCCACCACAGCCTCTTCTTGGTGCCAGACTCATCATCTCTCCCACAGCATCATGGCACCATGCTGAGCCAAGGCTGAAGCTGTCCATGGCACCATGCTGAGTCCACCAGCCTCAACGTTAACCCCAGAACGTCATGCTGACCTATCCTATGCTCACCTGTGACACACACTCTGCCTGTGCAAGAGGCGTACAATGTACACCCTGACCGGTGCACGGTGTGCCAAGGAAGTAGCAGGCAGCATGTGGCATCCCCACTCCAAGAATCGAACGCCATTTGTCAACCCCTTTTAGCAAGGACTCCATGCCAGGCAGCCTCCCACTGTAATTGGTCTGGGAATTGTGGTCGTACCACGCTAGCTGGGACGGGATGCAGGTCGTCAGGCGTATATATGGAGGGGAGGAAGTCGTGCCTTGCGAGCTAGGATGGGAGGCAAGTCGTCCGGTGTGTATGTGTGGAGGCGAGGAGGAAGGAAGTCGTACTTTGCTAGCTAGGACGACTGGAAGCGAGTCGTCTTGTGTGTGGGGGGAGGTGCGAGGGTCGCGTCTTGCTTACTAGGACGTGAGAAAGGTCGTTTAGTGTACTGGGAGTACTGGGGTCGTACCTCGCTCGCCAGGACGAAAGGCGCTTGTCGTTTGGTAGGGGGGCGAGGGAGCGTCGACCAGTGGACGGTGTAATGGGAAATGGTAGACCAGTAGACGCTTTTTGGAGGTTAAATGATCCTGAAAAATGGGAAGCTTAATTGATGGTGACGTAGGATATAGGAGGCCAAGAGGATAGTGCATGTGAGCGAGGCAGGATAGTGAATAGGGCTTGAGAGGTTAGTAGATGGTGTAATGAGTATAAGGAGATTTAGTGCATGTGTAAAGGAACTTAGGAATCCACGAACGATTGTGCATGAACTTGGGAAGCCACGGACGGTGTATGAGGTCGTGAATGTCCAGTCGAAATCGAGTGTTGGAATATGGCAGCTCCACGGAGTCTGTCGCTGGCTGCTGGTACTACCAGTCTGTTGCCAAGAGAGGAAATAGGCACCACAGTCCCAACACTCCTCTGCTTCTTGTCTCTTACTTCTTGCTCATAGTCTTCTAAGTCTTAGGACAACACAAGCCCAAATTACAGGTAATCGTGGCGCTAACGTTGGATCCATCTCATAGTACACAAATATCTGGTTTAACCTCTGATTCCTTATATAGTGTTTACAGCAGTATGCATCAGTGAAAGTGAAGCTTTTGAGTACATTTCAAAGGAGTTCGAGTCCTCTTTTTCCTTTAAAAACTGATGAAGTCACTTCTTTGCAGGGTTCTTCTTCGAGTTTATTTTTTTGAGGATATCTCAGGCGTTCTTTAGAATGTTGTGCTCGATCCTCTCTTGGGATTGTTTGACCCTTGTCGCTGGATGCAGGAAGACTTGCAGAGCCGTCATTGAACACTCCAGGATACCCTGACAAGCAACGCATTGCTTCAGCGTCCCGAAGACCCTTTCACGAAGCCCCCAGTCGTTCATATTGCGAATAGCAGTACACACCGGCTCCGGTAGGAGTGAATATTGTCGTGCGCCCCGCGATAAGCCAGCATCAAAAGGTCTGAGTATACAAGAGAATTGTGTGGTGTGTGCTTTGGAAAATAGTTAGGCGCTATCTGAATTTGGGGGCCGGGTGGCTGGGAGCTGGGACGAGTGAGCGCTGGTGAGAGTGGGTGCTGGGTACGGTAGGGTGTTGGGAAAGGTGGGTGCTGGGTGAAGTGGATGCTGGGCAGGATGGTTGCTGGGACAGGTGGGTTCTGAGCCAGACCTCATTCAGTAGAGGATCATCCTGTAGTCCCACTCAGCGAAATACTTTATTATTGTCTTCATTCAACAGGGAGCGTCTCACTGACATTTTGGGTGAGGAGAACACCCTCCATCTCCCTTTATTTAAAACAACTGATATCAGATCGCCAATGAAGACCTTCCTGAGGATGTAACTCAACCTAGGAACCCCACTGAGTATCGGAACGTGTGTGTGTGTGTGTGTGTGTGTGAGGAGAAGACCTGCTGTGATGTTGAGGTCCCCTTCCCTTAGTCTCCTTGCCCTAGCAGACGATATATTGTGGCTGGAAACCTGTTGATGGTCTTGGAATCCTCTCTGATCTCCGGGGCTGTTCACGTGGACTCAGGATCGCCCTTGGAAGATTCAGTTGAAAAAGTGAGGCGTCTCCTGGCGATTCACCGAGGGAGGGAAAGGAAGAGAAGCTCATTGTTCCTGAAATACTCATAAAGAGTGAGGCAGTTGTCGGAATGAATGTTTGAATCGTCCGGGAAAAAGATTCGCGGGGGATGAAGAGTCGTTCCGGAGGATTCAGAAAAAGCTCGAATCACCTCGGGTGGTGATTCACGAAGCGTGGGAATCGTTCTGGAGCACGTGCGAGTTGATGGATGATGATCGTTGTGATTCATTCGTGGCTAGTAAGGTCGTCTCGGAGGGAAAGACCTTGGAGATATATGCAAATAAGGGGTCGCTTCCGCTCTTTTTTTTTTATAAATGATGGGAATATCTTTGACGATACTGCGCGCCATCCCCACAAATTGCACCACTCCTTTGAGAGCTCAGACTATTACGTAGGCAATGAAAGGAATCTTTACAAGCATGACTGAATAAAAATGTCTCAATACCAATACCAGCTGTTCATTCCATGGTCATTCCTAAACTTAAAACAATCCAGAACCCCCTTAAATTTCCTACGCCCTCTCCCCAGCCCTCCACGCTACCCACCCCGTTTACTTGCTTCTTATCTATCCTCCTATCTCTCCATTTCTTGCATTCTTGTTGGTATTTTATAACCAGGACGCACCGCAGTGGTTCCCCTTTCCCCTAGGGCTCGACTCTGTGTGCTGTCTCCTAAATGGAGACAGGATGACAGGGGAACAGACGTCATAATGGGTTCCCTCCAGTGTTTTCCAACAATGTGATGAGCGAAACAAAATGCCCTTGGCACATTCAGTTTTTGGTGAAGAAAATGTTTTTTCTTTTGGGTCAAGTGTAATATGCACTTCGAGAGAGAGATACAAGGTGACTGCAACTATTTGGAAGTAATATATATATATATATATATTATTATTATTATTATTATTATTATAATACTTGATCGCTGTTTCCCGCGTCAGCGAGGTAGCGCCAGGAAACAGA